>JAWZYV010011990.1:0-257511 GCA_038373885.1 Cheiracanthium punctorium
AAAGCTTAACTAATGTCCGACCAATAATCCGGACGCCTGGCAACGCTAGTTCCATCAAAGCTAAAAATTCGTTCAATGGAAGCATTTTAGCACCCTTTTTGTCGGGGCAGAAAAAATATTCGTTCAATCGGAGAATTCGTTCAATCAAAGTACGTTCAATCGAGGTTCGACTGTACCACTTTTTTCCTCCTAACCACGCATGCGCCCGATTTCTCAGAAAAACACACACACACTCCGAACTGAACCAAAATCTGTCTCTCTGGAGCTACCAGACAGACAGCAATAAATATCTACCTGTATTTGCGAGCGAGTCGGCGGGGGGGGGGGGATAACCCGGACCACTCGTTACCTGCGGATAAGTGCATGTATGTGTGTGTGTGTGTGCATTTTCCTGCCGGGGGGGGGGGATAAGAGAACTGCGAGTTCGGCAGATGAAAAGTGGGCAGGTAAGATCCCGGGATGAATGTTTTTCTTTTGTATCCAGCTGTCAGGAGGCCCTTCCGTTTGTTTGCCCTCGCAATCGGGGGGCCCCCCCTTTCCGCCCCCTTTTACCTGGCTGCATCCCCCCCCCCCTCGAAGAAATCGGAGCCGTCGTAGATCAGCGTGAACGATGGATTGGGTAACGGGCGCATTATATATCTATATGTGTGTGTGTGTGCGTACGTACGTGCGAATGTCATTCGGACCTTCTGGGTGTCATTTTGGAGACCATTTTACGAGACAGTCATTTTATTTTTTTTCCGCCAGGAGAAAGTACAGGCAGAGGCTGTAAAAACTCAGGTAAAAACTTGTAGCGTGGGCAGGAAACCCGCGTAAAACCGGGGTCGCCGCGACTGAAGAAGAGAGAGGAGAAAACAAGAGGGGGTCTGGGTACTGGTTTTCGTGACGTCACAAGAAAGGATGGGATTTGGAACGGTTTGCATTGAGTTCAATGGAAGAAATGGAATTAATAATGCCAATAAATACGAGTAGCTTAATTTTTTATGACGCTTTGAAATAGCATTTCCGTTTTACAACACTTTGTTCTTAAATAATAGTGAATCAACAATATTTTGTGTCAGAAATTAATGAAATAAATTGGTACTGAATTTAAAGCAGTTTCAGCATTGTATGCAGTATGTTTTGCATTTCGGGCTAGCAAATACATTCTAAATAATATAATGGTTACTCAATGTTATCATTTATCTAAAATAATATGTATATGGATTAAATTTATACGTTGTATAAGCGTAAAGTCATATTTTTAAGTAAGTAAAAGTAAATATATTTTTAAGTAAAAATAATAATTTTTATTAATTTTACTTAAAAACTGAAATACATTATTTAGTTTTGCTTCGTTTTAATAAGCTTTTTGAAAGAATTGATGTTAAAAATATCCAGATTCATAAATAGTCATCTCAAGCCATTTCGTGACGTCACAAGAGAGGATGGGATTTCAAAGAGTTTGTATTGAATTCTACGGAAGAAATCTGATCAATAATGTCAATAAACACTAGTAGCACGAGGAATATAATCAGAAATTTCCACAATTAATATTTTAAAAACTTGTACAATACATTCTATATATAATTATGTTATACAGACTCCTAATGTCAAATTTTATTAGAAGCAATTAAAGCACAAAAAACAAGAAAATAAAAAGTAAAAGCTTTTATTACCCAAACCTTACAAATACTATAAAGTTTTTCATGAAAGCACTACAAGTGTTTGCTTTAGTTTTTTCTAGATAAGACTTTCAAATATCACATTGAGACATTTGAAATATACATAATTAAATATTTTTAAAAATTAGTGAGTATAACTCTTGAATATGTAAAACTGCCTAAATGCTCTCAGGGGTTTTCATGTAAAATATATTGCAGTAATACATATACTTTTTTGTTATTGTTGTTAGCATTGCAGTAATACATTTTCTTTTTTGAGTTAATTTCCAAATCTGTGTTCATACTTAATTTCAGAACTTTCAACAAATTCCGGTAAACCGTTTAGTTGGAAATATTTCTTTAATAAATACCTTCTATATTTTTGTTTTTCTAAGTATCCAGCAAATAGATTTCTCTCTCTCTCTCTCTCTTTTTTTAAATAAATAAATCAACCATGAAATCCGCATTGAACCTTAAGCTACAGTTATTTCTTGTTTTTTGGTAATATCGGATATATAGGCTGGTAAGCTCGAAAAAATGCACGGGATAGCATTCGGTTCTAATTTATAATGCTTTCTTTTTACAGTTAAAAGTGCCCCATCTGATTTTAAAATAGCACCGTCTTTTAAAAGATCTTCATCTCGGAAATGCTCAATACAAACATACATATTTTTTCCTGGGGACCAATTTTTTCTTGGAATATTTTTAGTCCATTCGGCCCCCTTTTCTTCGTTTTTTGGGAAAAGTGAAAACATTTACATTTTCTCCTCTTTTGTAATTAGCTTTACTTACAGCCTGGGACGCAGCAAATGGAAGCATAGTGATTGCTAGAACAAAAGAACAGAAATCAATAAAACTAACGCAAAATACGGCAATTTTATATTTTTATGTACTCTATAGCTTAATAACTATTATCAAGTATGTCGTATTAAGAATAGAGATTGCTGACTTACCATTAGTATCCCAAAAAGGCACAAAACATCTTAGTTTCTCCTACTTTTCCATATGATTCTAATGCTTTTAACGGAGAAAAGTCCATCCTCTCTTGTGACGTCACAACACCTCCACGCGTTCAGTACCCAGGCTCTCCTTGTAATTGTCTACTCTCCCCCTCCCTTCCCGGGGGCTCCGGTAAAACCGTACTGTCTGTACAGAGCCTTATTATCGCATGGGGAAATCGGGACTTTGCCCAGGGCCAGGGTTGTTAAAATCCCGGGTTTTTTCAAAAAAAAAAAACCAACCCACTGGGTTTTTTCAGGGTTTTTGGGGTTTTGTCTGGGTTTTTCGGGTTTTATCAGAAGGGATGGAGTTTCAGAATATTTGAAAAAAAAGAAATTGCTTGTTACTAAATGCAACTTAAAGCAAACTAATGTATTACAAAAAATCAATTATAAATAAAAAGGGGTTAATTTAATAGTAATAGCTGATTACAATTATGAACCATACATGAAAAAAATGTATAAATCAATAACAATAGCAACCCCAATCATGGTTTGTTCTTAGATCAATTGACTATAATTTTAACAGTGATTTACTAGTGCTTAATTACAAATTTTTAAACTAATGGTTTTTTTATGGCTAAAAAATACTTATTCATTTTAATACAGATAGGCATAAAAATGGACTCTAGAAAGTTTGAACGCCTATGTGAAATCTGATTTTTTTTTTTTTACCTTCCCTTAGGTAGTGGTGGTGTGGGGGGAGGTAGGGAGCTGTTTATAAACTTTACAAGGGGTGTACTGATGTTAAGCGATGTATTAACTACGTAATTAAAGTTGAAATTTTGAAAAAAACCCAGTTGGGTTTTTTCTCGAGTTTTTTTAAGTGGGATTTTTTGAAAAAACCCACCCGGGTTTTTTTTGTGTTGGGCAAAATCATAACAACCCTGCAGGGCCCCCGGCGCGAAAGGGTCCCCAATATCAAATGCTATTCTGAAATATTCTTTTTTTACATCAAAATTTTATAAGGAATACAGCAAATTTCATAGATGCCCCCCCCCCCGAAATTAATCAATGCCAGGGGCCCCTGTTGGTCATAATCAGGCTCTGTGTCTATAACCAGAGACCGATGGACGTGGACAGGACACACAAATCCTTGCGGGAGTCCCCACTAAAATTCACTGACTAATATATTTTTTTTTAAACTGAAATTCATTCACGCGCCTGAAAATAAACTGTGCATAAACATCGACTTTGCAGTCCAATTCCGAACGCCACTGTTGAGTTGTTCTAGAGTTACTTACGTTTGACCCGTTAAGGGTATATGTCGAAAAATAAAAACTGATTTTAGTCTTGGTACACACATTGAAATAAACCATAATAGCACCCTTGTCTCCAAAACATTCAAGAGGGTTCGCAAAACAGCCGAAAAGCTTTGTCTCGTCTCGCAAAATCCCTATATCCTAATGTTAAAAATGTTTGTCTCGTCTCGCAAAAAAGCTGTCAATCTCTGTCTCGTCTCGCATCTATCCTTACAGAGATATTCTAAAAATCATCCGTACACTTAAATAACATCCATTTATATTTAAAAAAACAATTAAAATAAGGGTTGATATTGAATTCCTTGGTATATTTCAGCGGTCGATCTTAGAATTTTTGAAAAGTACCCATTTTATGAATTTCGGCGTCTATTTTTGTGAATTTTCATACCAATGTTTGTAAAAGTCACTTTTATTCTTAAAATGATTTACAAAACAAATTGAAATATACCGTAAAATGCCAATGAAGGATTGTTTTAATCTATTACCATTCTGTAAAGGTAATAGATTAAAACGACCCAAATTTCGTCTGCATGCATAGATCCCTGAATATGAATTGCACTCTATTGTAGTGGGCATTCGAACGGCTGAGACATTGATCGGTCGATGGCTGAAGTGTGAAGGTCCAGGGTTGGGCTGTCTCCAATTTTGGGCGGTTTTCCCCAGATGTCACGTGAATACGCGTTAGAATTCCCTAAAAAGTCACCCGCCTTATGCATCCCGCCTCACCCCACTGTGGTTTTCCCCAGGGGCTCATCCAGGATTTTAGTTTGGGGAGGGGGGGGGGTTGGAGCTACAAATACTTTATAAAAAAATTACTTTATAGAGTTTCTCGTTTTTCATCATTTTTATCATTACCAGAAAATTCTGAACTCGGTTATAGTGACTTCAATTATAGTTGTGAGAGAGTTATACTTGTTATACGAGAGATTATATTACATATAGTTAAGAGTTACATTTTTGACGTTATGTTAAAACACATATACTCGTTACAGATTCACGCATAATTATCTGATCTTTTCAGCGACATTGTAACCAAAAAATTACTGTATTTCATACACTAACTGTATTATTTATTTAAAAACCAACGTCCTTTTTAAAATATTTTAAAAATAATTTGAGGACAATTTAAAAAAATAAAATATTTTAATTCATTTGTGACAAATTTCAAAGTGTTTCAGATCTAAATATCCAGTTTTAGGGGATCTTTAGCCCCCCCCCCTAAAGCTGGCCACCCCACAACAGCATAGTTTGTGTTGGAGGGCCCAAGAAAGACCTCTCCCAAGTCGTGAATGATTCACTCCAGTGAATGGCGAACGAAATAAAATAAAATAAAACTCGCGGTGGAATCCGTTCACAACGCCTTATCCAATTATAGATGCATGCCACCAGACTGAAGTTTCAAAATTCTGACCACACACATCACAACCGCAGCTAATAAAGCAAGGACTGGTGGGCGCAATTCAATAAATACTCGGGGGGGGGGGAAGCAGTGTCCAATTACAAATGAGCGCACTCGACAACTCTAAAAATAAGGCATTCGCAGACGTTTATCAACGCATCTTTGGAGAGAACGCGGTTGAAGTTGTATTTATATTTCAAATACAGTGAAAGTTCTCGGAAGTGACCATCCCTCCCCCCTCTTTTCCCGCGAGAAATCGGCCGTTCAGAGAGGCGGTCGCTCAAAGAAGTAGAAACATTGGACAGCCGAGAAAAACGTGCCAAGAAATAGTGTTTGTTTTGTTATTTATGAAACTGCATACTTATACAACATGAGTCACTATACAAACATATTTTTTAAATTTTAATTAAATATTTAGAAACTAGTAGTCAAAGCCCGTTGTGAAGGCCATGACAACATGGCGCTAGAAAAAACATTCCACGAAAATACGTCTACGCCTACTTTAACCTTCGTTCGCCTAAAATAAATAACTCCATATTCAAATTTTATTATGTATACCGAAATCGAATTTCATGTTCTTATAGAAACGGGCGGTCAATTTTAGAGTTCGAATTATTTCGTATTGTGTACACAGCCATTATTACATCCATGCAGACGATTTATTTGTGGGGGGGGGAAAATATTAAACTTTGTAATCTGGAAAAACTCTTTTAAAGGAATTGGAATCCCAATTGCATGACGTCCTATTCACTTGAAATAGGTCCATTTTGTTACGCAAATGATTCCTTTTTTCGACTCTCATTTCCGAGAGTCGAAAAAGGAAAAAAAAAATGTAGCTGAAAAGAGCGAAAAATCGCTTAGAAATGAGAGAATTGAGGGTGGATTTTTTAAAGTAGTTGAGATTGTTTTCTATATTTTTATGCATGATTATGAAAAATGTCGAGTGGATCGTACAAACGGTGCGAGTTTGATGACAGTTTTAGACAACAACTTTTTAATCTGTTTGGATGAATGACGGTCAAAATTTTGTTTTGAAGTGATCGGACCGGAATTGTTAGAGAAAGAGTGAGTCAGGGATCAACGTAACTATATAGAAGGATTTCAGTTTTGTTCCATTCTTTTTTCTCTTTCTGTGTTCTCTGCTTTTTTTCTTCTTACATCCGAGAAAAGGGCCTAAAATCTATTGGCTTTAAAATTGGCTCTTTTCGGGTTTCCTCAACAACCAAAATCAACCGCTCGCTTCCTCTCCGAAATTTCCTTTCTCGCGAGACTCGATCCCATCGCTGCGCTGCTCTCCAACAATAAAATCACTCTCTCTCTCTCTCTTTCCTTAGACATCTCTCTAAACTAACAGGACTTGTACGCGATGTGTACGTGCTCCCGCTCTCGATTTGCAATAGAGCGACCCGTTTGGAATAGTGTGTTTGTTGGCTCTACATCCTGAAAAATGCGAGTAAATGTTCGGACGAGGAATGCTGAAAAAAGGGCAGCCGTGGCCATCGCTCGACTGAACGACCCGCAAGAGGGCGGAGGATCGAAACGTTCATCGCGAGCCACAGATCTAGAGAGACCCTTTTTTTGACGACAGCTGGCTGCGCGCGGGCACAGCCAGCTGTCGTCAGAAAAAGGTTCTCTCTAGATCTGTGGCTCGCGATGAACGTTTCGATCCTCCGCCCTCTTGCGGGTCGTTCAGTCGAGCGATGGCAGCGGCTGCCCTTTTTTCAGCATTGGGAAAGGGTTGCGCCTCAAAGGGTTCAACAAGAAAGAAATGCGGGCTACGGTTTTGGGGGGGGTGGGAAATTTTCGATTTCAAAATGAAATGCATTCTGAGTCAATACCGAGCTCTGAATATTTTTTTTGCACTCCTGTATCCATCCTCGTTTTGTGAAAAAGATGTGTGGCCAAGAAAGGACGAACACGCTGCAGCACCAGCTCCTACACGAGAATGTTGCCACCGCAAAAAAAAGTAACGCAGGGAGGGAGGGAGGGGGGGGGGTAATGGAATCGTCATGAGGAAAAGAAAAAAAAGAGGTCCCCCTCGAGGAAGTCGTGCCGGAAGAAAGGGCCCCGGATAATTATACACGCGGCCACACAGCAGAATTCCAGCGCGGTAATGATGATGGGGGATCCGGTTTATCGGCCGCCCCCGTTTCTGTTTCTTCATAATGGGCGTGGGGGGGGGAGGGGGGCTGGGCACAAATGGACGAAAGTCTCGCTAAGGTCGTGACGGGCGTGAAACCATCGCAATTTCTTCGCTTATTCGGGCGAGACGACTTTAAGGAAAAAAAAAAAAAAAAATCTATCGGAACCCAGGGTGGACCGCAAGCCCCTATACTGCCAACTCCGGTTACAGTGAACCAGGGGCGTAGCCAGAAATTTTTCATAAGGGGGGTTACGACTACTACTACTCATGTATATATATATATACGTGTGTGTGATAATGTAGTTAAAAATATACATTTTGCATGGCAAAAAATTCCTCATTCTCCCCCTAACCCCCCCCCCCCCGTGGCTACGCCCCTGTAGTGAACCTCTGGGACCGTTCCATTTCGCTCACTCTATACGAAGTTCACTAAAACCGAAATGTTCCCATGGTGAACAGAGATACTGTATGGGAATCGGGACTCATGGTTTGCATTCATTATAGCCGAAAGTTAACTATATCCGGAGTTGACTATATATATATTACACGACTGTTCGAGCCTCGTCAGGGGGAGACCCCCCTGAACCCCCCCTCATTTTTTAGTTTCATGATTGCCCTATTAAAACGATATTCATGGACTATGTCATTTTATCGCTCCTCTTTCGCGTATTTCGCCTGGTCACCCTATGTTGAAATTTTTAGGAGTGTCACCTATTGATAGAAAAATACAGGGGATGCCTATTCTACAGCTTACGAAATAGTGTAACAGTAGATGAAAGCTGTTGTGAACTAATAGTATTTAAATACATGTAAAATTATGTCGCATACTTTTATGTCGCATTTTTGGGACACATTTTTCAATAAAGGGGGTGAGAGATAAAATGACACAGTCATTAATATATTTTCAGAGCGCAAGGTTGAATACCGATACAGGGTGGCACGAAATGTGTCATTTTCAGAAAACCCATTCCGGGGGGTGCCCCTTTCGCCCTTGATTCGAGAACTCTCTCGGCACCTATCGCCAGGGACCGAATGGCAGAGATGGGGCTCCAGGGCAAAATCTTCATTGGGGTACCCCTTCCCCTCCCCTCAATACCCCCTCGCTACGCCACTGCCCCTTATATATGGGACGTAAGGCTCAGGTGGGGTCATTATGACCCATCTGTGTCAATTTCAACTTAAAATTTTTAATTGTAGGGAAAGTATTGTTTGAATAAACTTGGGGAAATTTGTCCTTTTTAAGGACATCTATTAAAATTTTTTTTGTTTCCTTAGGATTATTTGCTTAAATTTTATGGAGGTGGTCATAATGACCCCAACAAAACCACAAAACTGAAAAAAAAAACTATTTGGGGGTCATTATGACCACTTGATTTCTCTTAATACCAATACGCACACACAACTTTAGACGGAGAACACTGCTCTTGCAGTTGTTAACCCTTTAAGGCGCAGTGATCCCGCTCTGGGAACACCCAACTCTAACGTTTTGACTGTTGCCAGTCACGAAGAATAGATTGGATTTCTATAAAAATAGTTGCGGGTGACAGAGCTCCACGAGAATTCTTTACTTTTTAGCCGTTATTTCCCGTAAAAGAATGGTCACGATCATTTTTAACAGCACTGACATCTGCTGAAAAATGGAAGAACGCGAGAACAGCTGGATAGATTGCCCCATGCTGGAAAAAGGGCAGCCGTTGCCATCGCTCGACTTAACTACCAGCAAGATGGCGGACGATCAAAACGTTCATCGCGTGCCACAGATCTAGAGACCCTTTTTTTCTGATTAGAGATTCTGTTAAACTCGGTTACAACGTCACTGAAAATCAGATAATTATTTATGACTGTATAATGCGTTACATTGCTTGTGTTCTATGGAACAGTTAAGTGGACGCAGCTGGCTGTGCTCGCGCACAGCCAGCTGCGTCCAAAAAGGGTCTCTAGATCTGTGGCACGCGATGAACGTTTTGATCGTCCGCCATCTTGCTGGTAGTTAAGTCGAGCGATGACACCGGTGCCTGGGTAATAAATACAAATCCACTAAGAAAGTCACAGTTTCTGCTTAGTAATATCAAAATGGATTTGTGCCTCCAAGAAGCGTTGAAAGTCACTCTTTTCATTAAAGCAGAAATACTGATTGCGAGAATTGTTGAACTCTTTGCCCAATAGAGTTTAACACAATTCATACCTGCGAACTTTATTGGATTTCGATGGTGTCTCTCGATTTTAACTTTAAATCTCCTGGATCCTATCAGAAAAACCAAGGCTGTTTTTCTGACATTTTGAAGCTTTAATGATCGGCCTATTTATTTCCGTGTCCACCAATAAATAGAGATGTGTGCTTATGAAGATGACTTATTTGTGAGCGATTCTTGGAAATTTCAAAATTGGTTGGCAAATCCTTCAATAATAGCATTTGTGAGTTCAAAGATCCAAAATGTTACTATTTTTTTTTCGCTGAAAAGCAGGTATTTTGTAAAATTTCGAACAAATATGGAAAAAACTTTTGTGAACCTAAAAAAAACAAAAACTAGAATTGAGGTTTAATTTATATCGCATTTAAAAGAATTCTTTTATTTATGAGCTCTTCTATAAACTCTATTTTTAGCACCATGACCTTTTGTGAAATTGAAATTTCGCGCATAAATTGTTATTAAAAGTAAACTTTTCTTTTTAAAAACTATAATTGTATGTCGTGTTAATGTATATTAAAAAAATTATATATAGAATTGATAGTGAAACTGAATGGGTAAAAAAAAAATTTCGAAGATTCTTTTGATGCACAGATAAGTAATCATGACTTTTAAGATTTTAGAGACCCCATAATCAACTGGATTTTCTTCACTAAATGTTGGCAGGTATGGCCATTAAATTCCTTAAGGCTGATCTTCGAAGAAAAAAAAAACCCCTGTTTTTAGTCTTGGTACACCATTGAAATAAACTACTAGCAGCAGGGTCACCCCAAAATTCCAGAGGGTTCTTCCTAAGCCGCTTGACACATTGCCATAAGCGAAAAAACTGTGCCTTTTGTGAAATTTTCAGAAAAAATTCTTAAACACGGTTCGGAGTTGCAGGATTTTTCGAAGAGTGACACGTTTTGTGAACATTTCCGATTTTTAAGAATTTTTTCTAAAAGTTTTGAAACGGATACAGATGGATCGTTTATTTCAGTCTGTAGTGCAGCTTGTCAAGAGACAGTTCCACGATGATGAGGGGTGCTTGACTTAATTAGTTTACTTGTACTTATGGACCAAAATCACATGATTTTTTCGAACTACACCGTTAAAAAGCGGATTAACCCTTTAACGCGCAGTGTTCCCGCTTTGGGAACACCCAACTCGGACGTTTTGACTGTTGCCAGTCAGTGACCTAGCTCCTAGAGAATTATTTACTTTTTAGCACGTCATTTCCCGTCAAAAAATGTCACGATTCTTTTGAACAGCACTGACCTCTGCTGAAAAAGGGAAGAATGCAAGAACAGCTGGATCGATTGCCCAATGCTGAAAAAAGGGCAGTCGTTGCCATCGCTCGACTTAACTACCAGCAAGATGGCGCACAATCGAAACGTTCATCGCGTGCCACAGATCTAGAGACCCTTTTTGACGCAGCTGGCTGTGCGCACAGCCAGCCCAGTGGATAGATGGCCCCATGCTGAAAAAAGGGCAGCCGGGTTGCCATCGCTCGACTGAACTATCAGCAAGACGGCGGACGATCGAAACGTTCATCGCGTGGCGCAGATCTAGAGACCCTTTTTTTGACGACAGCTGGCTCATGCTGAAAAAAGGGCAGCCGTTGCCATCGCTCGACTTAACGACCAGCAAGTCCTGTCATCAAAAAAGGGTCTCTCGATCTGTGCCAAGCGATGAACGTTTCGATCGTCCGCCCTCTTGCTGGTAGTTGAAGTCGAGCGATGGCCACGGCTGCCGTTTTTTCAGCATTGGGAAAGGGTTGCGCCTCAAAGGGTTAAAAGTTGCATGACTTTCACAAAGAACAGCCTTAAACTTTTCTCTTTCCCTTAAACATCAACAAGCTGACTTAGCAGCACCCCATCCGTCTGTCGCTGCTTGGAAATTTCGTCGGTGGAACCCGGCGAGTAAAACAAAAAGCATCTGCCGCAGCCAGCACAACATTTGCATTTCTGGTCCCCCCCCCAATCTTGTGCTTCTTTCTTTCTACCATCCACAAGATGAGAGAGGCCTTTAAATATTCATGAACCGGAGATAGACGGACCGACGACTACCTGTTTACTAATGGAAAAGAATTCCCGTCTTTTCTAAAAGGGAATGGAGATATAAATACAAGAACGATGCCCGGATAAGAACGGTGTCACTCGATACGGTTGGGACGTGATTTTTATACTAAACTGCGTGAAAGAGATACTTTGTATTAATGTTTTGCTGTTCACCTTTCCATCGGATTCCAACCTGTGTGCATTTGCAGCAATGCCCCCTCACTTAACCCTTTAACGCGCAGTGGTTTCGCTCTGAGACCACCAAACTGTTGACGTTTTGACTGTTGAAGGTCACGAAGAATAGATTGGATTTCTATAAAAATAGTTAGGGTGACATAGCTCCACGAGAATCCTTTACTTTTTAGCACGTCATTTCCCGTAAAAAAATGGTCACGATTATTTTTAACACCACTGACATCTGCTGAAAAATGGAAGAACGCGAGAACAGCTGGATCGATTGCCCAATGCTGAAAAAAGGGCAGCCGTTGCCATCGCTCGACTTAACTACCAGCAAGATGGCGGACGATCGAAACGTTCATCGCGTGGCACAGATCTTTTTTGACGCAGCTGGCTGTGCGCGAGCACAGCCAGCTGCGTCAAAAAAGATCTGTGCCACGCGATGAACGTTTCGATCGTCCGCCATCTTGCTGGTAGTTAAGTCGAGCGATGGCAACGGCTGCCCTTTTTTCAGCATTGGGAAAGGGTTGCGCCTCAAAGGGTTAACGCAATAGGTAGGACCGCGGGGTCATTGCGCTTAAATACTATATGTACAATTCAATTACAGTAGACTCTCGCTTATCCGACATTCCGTATTATCCGCGCTGTAAAAACGAGGTACTTCGAAATAAGCAAAATGTACTCATTTCTGAGTACTTTGTTATCTTGTAATAGCTCCGAGTACTTTACTCTTAAATCTAAGCAACACGTGTACTCATTTTTTTCAAATTGTATTTATTTTTAAACATGTCATGTACTCATTTATGAAACTAATGTACTTGAAAAGTTCGAGTTCATTAAAATACTCATTTTTAAGTAGACTTGTTTTAACAGTGCGAAGTTCGAATAAAAGGCATCGAGCGATTAAAAAGAACTACTGCGGGAAGCTGCTGTCTACAGTGATAGATAGATGAAATGGATGAAGAGCGAGACACGATTGACAAATTGAGTGGAAGGCTCTAAAGACTCTGCAATTCAATACATTGAGCAACAAGAAGCTACAGGAATTGAAATAATGAGGCTGCAAAGAGGGCGAGATTTGGCAGCGAAGAAACGGCACTCATCAGGACCAGTGGCGTAACCGGAAAATTTTCATGGGGGGTTTTACGACTACTGCAACTCACATGTATGTATACGTGTGTGTGATAAGGGAGGGAAGAATATTGACCCCCCCATCCCCCATTGGTTACGCCCCTGCATCAGGTAAACAGACTGCCATAAGAAATTTCTTTAAATCCTCACAGGACTGAACTTTAACATATGACTCGCGAATTCAGACAATAGATTATTCTGTCACTGTCACAATTCATTTTTTCCACTGTTTTCTTATATTTGTAGTAGAGCATGATTATGTTACAAGATAGTAATGTGTAATATAACATATGTATGTATGTATTATGTGTTCCAACATACTATGTAGCTTAACGTTTAAGAAGCTTTTTAACTTGACTCCTTCCTATTATCCGACATCGGGCCGGCCCCTTTATCCCGGATAAGAGAGACTCTACTGTATCTTTAATCAGGGACTAAAGAAAACAGTCATTTTCCAAAAAATGTTTTATATAATGCATATGTGTAGCAGATTATGTATGGATCGTCCGGAAAGTAAATTTCCCCCGTCCAATGTAAAAGAACAAAACATGAGAACCTGAAAGATTTATTGCAAAAAATAGAACGATATTTCAACTACTTCTCGACATAAGAATGATTGGAACCATAACTCTTGTCGTACCGCGGGATAAGTTTTTGCAATCCAGTATCGCAGAAGTCTGCGGCCTGAGAAAGGAGCCTGGGTGTCACAGCTGTTTGCAGTCTTAAGCCCCATATCACACCTTCCCCATCTTCAGTTCAAGCAACACTTTCGTTCAACTGTTTTCCACAACAGTTGTGTGAAAAGGATTGTGCGATATGTATGTTCAACATCAGTAACTTTTCCCACCCGGTACGGGAAAAATTGAGTATTTTATTCAACTTGTTCAATTTCTCCGATAGACCAATCACAGGCTAGCAAACGGAGAGGCTGCAGTGACATCACAGATTCGCTCATTCCCTTTTCCAGTCAAACCACTTGAGTGAAATAGTCGAACAAGTTAAACGAAATACTTGATTGAATTGAAGATTGAACGTAGGAGAAGGTGTGATATGGGCATTAGGGGATACCCAGACAGGAATTTCTTCAGGTGCATGTCGCTGGGAGCAAGAACGGCACTATAGAGAGGAATGACACACTCCTCCAAGCGAAATTTCTGGGAAGTGTGTGACACTTTGGCTCTTTTCACAGGCTGCAGACTTCTGTGACACTGGACTGCGAAAACTTGTGACAAGTGTAGCTGAAACATTGTTGTACCTTCTCCAATGGATCTTTTCGGGTTATAATGTTTAGTTCCTTTTCATTGGCCTTGGGAAACTTACTTTCGCACTTTCAAGAATTTCTCCCCATAGGCCATAATGTAAAAGAAATAGTTTTTCTACAGAGCTACGACAAATATAAGTCCTATAAACATCAAAATCAATATCGGTCTTACAATGGTGGTTTATAACATGTATACCCAATTTGAGCTCAATCGAATGCGCCGTTTCAACGCTAGCGCACTTTCAAGAGTTTCTCTCCATAGGCCATCCTGTAAAAGAAATCTGGGTCGTAGCCCTGTAGAAAAACTATAAGTCCTATACACACATCCAAATCCATACCGGTCTTGCGACGGTGGTTTATAACCTATAGACCCAATTGGAGCTCCATCGAATGTCCCGTTTAGGAGCTATCGTGTTCACTCACACACACACACGCATGCACACATACATCTCGTAAAAATAGCATCCATGAATTCAGAAGCCCTCCAAACGTGTCCCTACACCCAAATCTCGAAGTCGAATTTTTTCAGGATGACAATACTTACCTTGCATGGTACATGTTCGGAAAGTAAAAATGACAAGTAAATTTGCTATTTATTTTTGAAGGCACATTGGTGTATAGTGTCGGCCAATTTTGACTTTACACTGGCGCTGGTACCTATACCGAGGGGGGGGGGGAGGAACTTTAGTAAAATGTATCGGCAAGAAGCATGTTCCATAAATGAGAGACCTCGTCTGTACTCCTCATTCCATTCTATGTATGCCAGGGTGTCTACCGCTCCGGAAAGTCTGGAAAAAGCCGGGAAATTGGTAAATGGGTCCGGAAAGTCTGGAAAAAACCGAGAAATTGGATAATGAGTCCGGAAAATTCACCAAAAGAATCAATTTTTTTTTGTTTGTTTGTTTGTTTCTAATTGTCTGACTGGAACCAGAAAGCAACTGCAACGCATTTTTCGGACCGCGATGTGTTTGTATAAGGAGAGGGAAATGGGGGCTCATCAATCGTGACAGGAGGGTAAAAGACAAATAGCTTACTTGGTAACTTATGGCTTAGGACCGAATTTCAAGAACAGTTAGTTAATTCTATCAGAAAGTGCGACTACTTCTGTTTCTCAATGATGAAAGCTTAATCCTGTATACTTCAGTTAAAATTGATTTTAAGAAGTTGTACAAAATATGCAAATATAAAGTCAATGGAGGGGACATTGTGCCATTTCCCAAAGTAAAATACACTGGTCAGGAATTTTTTTCCCAGGACCTTCCAAAAGTCAGGAAATTGACTTTCAGACTTGGTAGACACCTTGTATGCGACGAGAATTAAAAAATTCTTCTGGAGCGAAGCGACTGCGTTCAAAGAGCGGGTTCCATCCCACCTGTCCAAGTTAAAAATCCATTTCCATCACTTTTTTTCTTCCTTTCTTATCTCTTTTTATTTTTTTACCTCTCCGAAGAAGAAGAGATAGAGGTTGGCAGACGCTTGTCGACGCTGCCGCCGTCTCATTGTGCAAACGAGGCAGGAACAACAACAAGGAAAAACGCCAATAAATACCTAAGTGGAATGAGGTTCGGTCCTGCCTTGACGTGTGTAGTATTGAGGAAAGACTGCAAATGTTGTTAATGTCCAATAATGAATGTTGGCGAGGGTGAGAATTCCGCCGGCAGAATGACTGGGATGCTTTCAGACATTCCTTTCTTTATGAGGAGGACTGGAGGAAAAAATTTTATAGATGCCTCCTATCGGGGACGTGCCAACGTCTTGGAAAGTTGGGGGGGCGAACGATTTTTTCCGACATCAGGAGGGGGGGGGCAGTCATTTCGCCAGCCCCTCATCCCCCTCCCCTCCACCAACAAATGTTTTTAAAATAAAAGATTCAGAGCCTGATTATGACCAACAGGGGCCCCGGGCATTGATGAATTTGGGGGCCCCTATCTATGGAATTTGTTTTATTTTTTCATAAAATTTTGATATAAAAAAGAATATTTCAGAACAACATTTGATATTGGGGGCCCTTTCGAGCCGGGGGCCCTGGGCAAAGTCCCGATTTGCCCATGCGATAATAAGGCTGCCTGTAAGATGTCAACCTTGGTACCAGGAAAATTTTTGTTTGTACTTCTATAGCTCAATTACAATAATCATTCTCTTCAGGGACGGGCGCAGCTATTTTGCCCCCCCTCCTCCGCCCATTTTTATAAATAATTGGCGTCAATCGTTTTTAACCTCGTCTGTTCACCCTCTCAAAAAAGTATTCGAGTGTAAGTCAAATTTCCTGTATCAGTTTCATGTAAACTAATTAATTACCGAGTTTTTTTTTTTTGTTTGTTTCTCAATAGTTTGCTTAAAATAACAGGAGATGGGTGATGGCAGCTATTTCGCCACCCCCCCCCCCTAGTAGTTGAGCTAGTAAAATTTTCGTTTATGCCTCATTAGTTTGTTTAAATAACCGTTTTTTGAGGAGAAGGGCTGGAAAAATTGCTTCCCCCCATCCTGAAGAAGAAAACTATGGTAAGCAAACTATTGAGGGGGCGAATTATATAGTTCGCCCCCTTCTACTCATTTACCGAGGGGGCGATAAACCCCCCTGCCCCCCCTGTTGGCACGTGCCTGCCTCCTATCTCGCCATTTTTTTTCTTCTTTGATAGGTTTTTTGTTGTTGTTGTTCGTTTTACAATACATAAAGTGACCGTTTTTTCTCAACCGAAAATCAGGACACTTCTAAACTGGGAGGAGTAAAAATTAATCGCGAACACCTTTCCCCCTCCCCAAGATTTTTTTTTTCTACACATAATTTGATTTTCTACTTTCATGAAAAAAATGAGTTGAAAAAATATAGCGTGGATGTTGATATAGCTATGAGTTGAAAAAGTAAAATAGGCCTATTCTATAAATTTACGTTTTAAATAATTTTATTGTTCATTTTTGGATAAATTTCCAAAAATGGTTTGCTTTCTAACAATGACTATAGAATTGCCATCCATTGATTAGAGGTATGCCTAAGGTGACCATACGTCCCGTTTTGAACGGGGCAATCCCGTTTATAGGTGGGTTGTCCCGTTGTCCCCAAGCACAGCTTCGGGACACCGTAATGTCCCGTTTTTAGAAAATGTCCCCTGCAATGTCCCGTTTTACAAAAAGACGCAAAGGAAACGCCGGGGTGATGTATTGTTTTTGTGTTTGTTCTTTTAATGTTCCTTTTTTGTCAACTATTTCAATTTATTTAACTTTTATTTCTTTTTTTAAAAGCCATGTTCCTCTTTTGCTTATTCTTCCCCCTTCCCCGATCTCCTCTTTATTTGCCATTTTCACTCTGGTTTTTTCTAAGTATTATTTTCCTTCCGAATGACAACTTCCTTTGTTTCTGAGTGTCCTTTTCTTTACATTTCTCAACTTCTCGGGTGGTGTTTTTGAAGTCGAAGAAGGGCCTACCCCTTGTACCATCCGAAAAGTACGTCTTGGACTATTTTTTTTTTTATAATTATGTGTATTTTAGCAGTGTTTTGTTTTTTCATTTTATTTTGATAACATTAACACAAACTTGTTTGCGCGTTTTCTTAACAACTAAAACATACCCAGACCTGTAAATTCAGTCTCCCTACACTCTTACCTAAAAAGCTGTAGATGTCCCGTTTTGAAGGAAAAAATAAATGGTCACGTTAGGTATGCCTCAATACATATTATAAAACAATCATTTTCATCAATAATTTAAAAAAAAAACAGGTGTTAAATACAAATTACAAATGTGCCGCACAGCCAGCTGCGTCAAAAATAATTGTGACCACTTTTTTACGTGGAATGACATGCTTAAAAAGTAAAGCATTCTCGTGGAGCTCTGTCGCCCGCCACTATTTTTTATAGAAATCAAATCTATTCTTTGTGACTGGTGACAGTCAAAACGTCCGAGTTGGGTGTTCCCAGAGCGGGAAGACTGCGCGTTAAAGGGTTAACCTCTCTCCCCTTTTCTTTCTATTTCTGAGTGACCGGAAGTTCGTTTTCCACATCCGCTGAACCCATGACGATTTATTTGTTACATTTCGCGGTTTCTTTGCCAGTGACTCAAAGTTTGCCCATGCCTTCGATTTAAAAATAAATCTTAAGAGGAGGCCGGGTTATTCAGAACGAACAAAATTCTCTGTTATGGTTAGTGCGCTCTCCGTCTGGAATGGTTTCAGTTAACCAAAACTATTTTGGAACATGCATGTGCGCATCGCGTGGATATTTCATTTCGTTTACCCCGACCAGCGGCAACATCGGTTATTGTAGTTGTTGTTGCGTTTCTGTAATTTGTCCCGTTGCTGTTTCGGGTCGCCTGTGAAGTTTTGCAAGGAACAGTGGCGGCTTATACGTAGGGACTGTGTGATAAAAGAACAATATTGAAACATTAATGAACAAACATGAAAGAACAACATTAAAAGGGTATTGGTTTACATTCTAGGGAGCAGATACAAAAGTCACTTCATGCACTGTTTTAACATATTGAGTGACTGGCCGCCTTCGGCGACCAGTTTTGGCCATCCATGGCCGCAACCTACGGACCACACGGGCCTCTTCGGACCGAAATTTGCAACATACTAAAACAATTCTATAACCAACTTTTCGTTTAAAATCGATAATTTAATAAATACAATTGTTAGTAGCAAAATCTGTTTGAAGGGGCAACTGGGGAGATGACCGTTGAAGAGAAAAATAGCTTATCCAGATATTGATCACTCTATTCATGATGCAATGTATTGTTTCTTTAAAAATGTTTTTCTTTGTATCAATAAAACTTTCGCTCGAACATGCATAAATAAAATTAGTGAGAAATTAGTAAAATATAAATTGTAATGAATGGCTGCAAGTTTGAAAAAGGTTAATTTTTTAGAGATCTCTCGAACTGTACAAAAAGTTTTTGCTTTTGGCAAGAGATAAAAATCTCGTTTTTATCAAAATTTCAACATGGCGGCAGATGCACCGGCCGGCAGCGATGAGTCGATCCCGGAATCGTTACGCACAACACGTTTATTATTTAGATTCACATCATTCATATCACCATTGGTGTGAACTGGCATGTAACATTAAGAGGCGAATTTTCTATTGTAGGAAATATGATTTTCAAATAGGTTATGTCTGAATTTTCTTGAATGTTAGGGTGGCAGTTGCTCCTTTCTTGCCCTTAGTAAATTACGCCTATTAACATTTTTTAGGTATAAAAAATACTTTAGAAATAATTTGAAGACAATAAATAATAATAATGGTAATAATTCATTAGTCAATTTTCATTCTTTAAAGTTTTTCACTTCTAACTGTCCACCTTTAGGGGGGGCTTGAGCCCCCATAGCCCCCTCCGTGGGTGCGCCTATGGTTACCCCTCGGCCGAGAGCCCACGTGCAGCTACTTGGCCGTAATCGCATAACATCATACTCAAGACTAGTTTTCATAAAAACTCTAGTCTTAAAAGATCTCATTTTACCTCCAATTAATACATATATGTGCATATCTGTACGCATACACCCATTTTCATTATGCTCTTTTTTCAAAAATATTCTCACGCCGCAGCGCGCCGCCGCCGCCGAGTTTCTGAGGTCGTTACGCCGCCGCCGCCAATTTCCGTGCAGCGCAGACCTCTACTTGGAGGGGGGGGGGGAAATGTGGATGGACCCCCTGCAATATGTATTATGTTTGTTAGTAACAATTCGCGTTTTTTTTATTTTCCCATAAGAACTTGTAAACTGGAGAGTGTGCGTTTTGCAACCACGAACGTTCGATGATTACAAGCTATTGTTTCCGTCCCGAGTGAGCTGCTGTATAATCAAAGTTCTACACCTAGGATCCAGGTGATAGCTCTTGTTTCCTCAGCCAGAGAGACAACGACGCGACATGTGGGTCGGGCCGGCGCCGAGTTCGAAAACACTTCCGCCTTGTTGTATCAGTCTCTGAAATTTTAAAAAGAGGGAGTAGCTAAGAGGGGAGGAATCAACGTGGCTCTCACGCTGCGCCGGTTATATTTAACGCGGGGGGAATAAAAGGGTTTGGCTTTTGTCATTTGTAAATAAACTCATTAGTATTCGGAGAACGTGTTTTGTCAGTGGCAGACTCGCCTCGTGGTTTCTATTCACTCTTTCTTTTTTATTTTATTGGATTCAATATCGGCGTATTAGGGGTTGCAAACCGGGATACCGAATTTCGAAAATACCGGAATACCGGGCCAAATTTAGGTCTAATTAATACCGGTATTCATTTCACAAAAACCGGGATATTCGGTTTTAGTAAAATAAATAGAAAACAAATACAAATAGAAAAAGTTACGCGCCATTTCATTCAAGCATTTTTATTATTTTGTTAATTAGAATATTATTGGATGATTAGTAAACCATACTGAGAGTTAACTTTATGTTTTATGAGAATTTATTAATTTTATGTTTCATGAGAATTTATTAATTTTATGTTTTATGAGAATTAATTAGAAGTGCATTTTTTTTTTTTGGTTCGTTTTGTTTATGTTGCGACTGTTGTGAGATGTTTAAGTTTGATAACATTTTATTTTTAGAACTGATTCCTAGTAGGAATCCTACTTCCTAGTCAAACACTCCATTTAATTAAAGTATTTGAACTAGTTAACCTAAGTTATTTTAATAAAGGAATAAACGGGCATTTAGTATTAGTAAATGATTGCTAAGAACTAACTGATGGATGACCAACCTATCCAATAATAAACCTTGTGTCAATGACTATTTTGTTTTATTTAGAAGATAAATTCATTTGGGTTAGGTACCTACTTACTATTCCTCCCGCAAACTAACTTTATTATACTAAATTTGCTAACTTTAGCTTAATCCCGGAAATATAGAAAATACCGGATTATCGGTATTGGTCTGGAGCCAATTAGAGATGAGTTCCGGCTCATTTTTTGAAGCCCGAGCCCGCCCGAGCCCGAAGACTTTTAATCCGAGCCCGAGCAATATTATTAAAGTTGGAGCCCGAGCCCGAAATTTCAGCTAAAGATAAATAAAATGAACTACTTCATTAATAGGATACAATAATTTTTGGAGCTTCACACACCTTCTAGTCCCTCGTGCTGCTATTTTTTTAAATAAGTACGTCTATTTATCCCATGAATCACTTTTTAAAATCTGTTTCAAGGAGTATGTTCAACAAAGGAGAAATTTTTCACGAGCCCGAGCCCGAACGCAATCGTTAATTACAGAGCCCGAGCCCGAGTCGGGCTCGGGCTTTCGGGCTCGGGCTGAGCCCGTCTCATCTCTAGAGCTAATACCGAAAATACCGGTTTTGCTTAAATGATTCGGTATTCCGACCCTTACGGCGTATGCGGAATATCTGCAATGGGTGTTGACAGTTTTTATGGGAAGTCGGTCGTTCCGTTTGACGATCTTGAAGGAGGAATGTAAAAACACTCTCTCACTGGAGATGAGTTCGGGATCCCTTTTTAAAAAGCCCGAGCCCGATAACTTAAATGATAGCGCTCGGGCGGGCTGCATTTATAAGTCGAACATTCTGAACCATTGAGAACTTTGTGGACCATGTTACTCTTCGAAAAAAACGCCTGTGCCATTCCATTTTTTTTTTTTTTTTTCTTTGCAAGTTCCATAAAAGGCACCAGCCTCACCATGCCACAGGTGGTTATGTCACCATAAGCGTAAAGTTTTCAAAATTATTGGGGGGGGGCCGGGCCCCACAACCACATATATTCACGTCAGTGGTGTAGCCTAGGGGGGGTCATAACCACCCCCATGAGGAATTTTTTGCCATACAAAATGTACATTCTTCACTCCCTTATCATACACCCGTATACATATGTGTGAGTTGCAGAAGTCGTAACCCCCCCCTCCCTTAAAAAATTTCTGGCTACGCCACTGATTCAGGTACATATAACTTACTCATAGCTGCCAACTACTACGGAATATAATGAACTACTTATTCTACATGATTTTTCGGCTTAAAATATAGCTAAATTTTTGTGCTGCGCGCGAGCTGGTTACAATTTTGAAAAAAATAATTAAGAAATATATTGCTTACAAAAAGTGGTTAATTCTATTCCGTAGTAGTTGGCAGCTATGACTTACTATATCTAAGTGTCAATGATTGGAGGCGCTCGAGCTCTATGGGTCCATAGAATTCTACACCTATGTAAGGTAGGTATCCATGTTAGTATGTTCCTACCCTGTTATAAGTTAAAAATAGAAGCAAAGTAAAAAAATCCAAAGGAGGAAAAAAAAAAAAACATTTTCGATGAGAGAGTGCATTTTAGACACATCTGAACTTTTCTTCATTTCATACTTTACATTGCATAATCTGATTTTAATGTACCAGAGCCTGGCGAGGGCAGCTTATAGTAACATTGTCT
Source organism: Cheiracanthium punctorium (assembly GCA_038373885.1). Lineage (NCBI taxonomy): Eukaryota > Metazoa > Arthropoda > Arachnida > Araneae > Cheiracanthiidae > Cheiracanthium > Cheiracanthium punctorium. Next base: position 22,581 of record JAWZYV010011990.1, read on the forward strand.
GTTACGTGGCGTCACAATGGATACTAAATCATGATTGAAACGAAAAGAAGAAAATTTTTAAACGTACAAGTAAAGGTTTTTTTAAACGTTTGTAAATGGCGCGAATACTTTTTTTTTCATGTTAGTATAAATCAGTTTTCTGTATCGAGTGATCAATTATTGGGTGGGCTCAGCCCCTATTCACAATTTATTGGGGGGGCTCGAGCCCCACGGGCCCATATAACTCTACGCCTATGTATGTCACTGAAGATGGCAGATGGCCGAAGTGTGTGAAGGTTCCGGGTTCGGGTCCCATCGCGCAGCTGTCGGTCGAACGGTCTGGAGTTTTGGTTGGTTTTCTCTAGATGTACCGTGGATGCGCTTTGGAAACCCTTAGAAAATCCTCCTACCAAGGCAACCCCCCCGTCCTTGGCCCATCGCCCTAGCGTCGCGATGCCCCCCCCCTGCTAGTGCACGCTGTTTTGAATAGCTCGCAGTTTAATTGTGTTAAAAGTTTTAATTTCATTTCATGCTTGAAGACCCATAGATTGGGAATAAGAAACAAAATAGAAAGGAAAGGGGGGACCCCCTAAGATTAAGGCTAATCTTAGGTTTTTTCTAGAGTTTTTTTTTTGGGGGGGGGAGGGGTTGCCATTCCCCTCCCTTATTCTTTTTTTCTTACTCAAGGATAATCGGTCGATTCAGCAGAGTTTCTACAACAAAATTTAAAACTTTGGCAGCTCTCCCATTTTTTTCTACCCTCCACTCCCCGCCCCTCCCACAGCCCGATTATGACCCACCGGGGCCCCATCTATGGATGAATTGGGGGGGCCCCATCTATGAAATTTTATTTTTCATAAAAATTTTGATATAAAAAAGAATATTTCAGAACAACATTTGATATTGGGGGCCCTTTCGAGCCGGGCACCCTGGGGCAAAGTCCCGATTGGCCCATGCGATAATGAGGCTCTGGCCCCTCCCCTTTCGCTACTTTGCTACGGGTCCTGCATCTCGGCGTGACGTCATTGAGCAGCGACGAGACCGGGTTAATGGATTCTGCGTCATGACTTCTTTCCCATGACTCGACTGCAATGGACGGAGATGATTGCCAATGACCGCGGCTCGCAGGACACGCTGCAAATGGAGTATACTACCCACCACTATCCACCCACCCACCGGGGGCTCCGAAAATGGGAAGCAGTTGTTTTAAAACATGGACTTTACGGTTACCGAGCTCGAATGAAGTCCTCGGGTTTCGAAAAATGAGCCCGAATGCACCCAGCGTTGCCAGGCGTCCGGATAAAGCCGGACATAGTCAGGCTTTTGGATGGCGTGTCCGGCCAAACTGAACGGTGTCGAGCTTTTTAGGCTTTGGCTGATGAGTCACAAAGTACTTGAACTGATTGGGCATTGGATGTTATTTATATTTCATTAGAATTGAACAAGATTCACGGTAATCATCAAAAAAGCTTGATTTTACATACAATTTTTTTGTCGTACGTATTAATACCGAGGCAAAATCCTCCATAGTGTAGGCTGTCCGGCCTTTTTTTACCCAAATCTCCGGCCCAATTGGCGGGTCTGTCCGGCTATTGGGTTGGGCGACCTGGCAACCCTAAACGCATCTCTACTCAGAGCCTGACTAAGACATCCGGAGGGCCCTTGGCCAAGCACTCTTTGGGGGGGTCATACCTTTGTACGATGTTGTTTGCCGATACATAATGTCATACCCTACTAGCAATTTTGCTCGGGCTACCATCGGCCACGTAGCCGGCCGATGATGGCCCGAGCAAAATTGCTAGTAGGGATAAGGTACTAGTTTGTTGTAAATTACAAGATGCGGGTCCCACTTTGTTCAGCTCATTTTTAAACTGAAAGTCCATAAAATTCGAATGCTCAGAAGTGACGCTTCCGATGAGGTCGCTCCCTGAATGCTCCATTGTAGAATGTCTTTGGACCTTAACATCACATTTTCTTCCCATCGCCGCGAATGATCACAGTGGTCGAACTAGGGAAACTTAATTACCAGCCGGAAGGCGTTGTAAAATGGCATCGATTGATTGTCAATCCTGTTTTTGTGCTAATTTGTTTTAAGGGTGTATGTCGTAGGAAAAAAAAACTGTTTTGAGTCTTGATACACACATTGAAATAAACGAATAGCACCCTGGTCTTCAAAACATTCCAGAGGGTTCTTCCTAAGCTGCTTTTCAGACACTGCCATAAGCGAAAAAGCTGTCGCTTTTGTGACATTTTCAGAAGCAATTCTTAAACAGGGATCCGAGCTGCCAGATTTTTCGAAAAGTGACACGCTTTGCGAAAATGTCAGATTTTTAAGAAATTTTTGATAAAAAGTTTTGGAACGGATGCAGATGGATCGTTTATTTCAGTATGTAAGTACAGCTCGTCAAGAGACGGTTTCAAAATGTTGAAGTGCCTGGCTTCATGAGTTTATTCGTACTTGTGTACCAAAATCACATGATTTTTTTTCGAAATACTCCGTTAATCACAGCGGAAGGCGTTGTAAAAGGGCATCGATTGATTGACTGTCAATCCTGTTTTTGTTCTAATTTTTTTTTTAAAAGAGGTTAAAGCTATTTTAATCATTTCGAGGGCCCCTAGGCCAAGGTCTAGCTGGCCTGTTCGGTCATCGAAGCCTGTCTCTATTTCGTACCGTGGCTTCATCCTGGGCAGAGACTAGAGATGAGACGGGCTCAGCCCGAGCCCGGGCCCGACTCGGGCTCGGGCTCTGTAATTCACGATTGCGTTCGGGCTCGGGCGGGCTCGGGCTCGTGAAAAATTTCTCCTTTGTTGAACATACTCCTTGAAACAGATTTTAAGAAGTGATTCATGGGATAAATAAACGTACTTATTTCACAAAATAGCGGCACGGGGGACTAGAAGGTGTGTGAAGCTCCAAAATTTATTGTATCCTATTAAGTTGTATCCTAATCTACTATTGTATCCTAAGTAGTTAATTTTTTTTGTCTTTAGCTGAAATTTCGGGCTCGGGCTCCAACTTTAATAATATTGCTCGGGCTCGGGCGGGCTCGGATTAAAAGTCTGCGGGCTCGGGCTTCAAAAAATGAGCCCGAACTCATCTGTAGCAGAGACAGAAGCCAGCTTTATCTCTTCGGGCCCCATTGGAAGAGGACTTTTCCTTTCCGGATGGGATCCGGGAGATAAGGCGATGACGCCAGGCCCACATCCTCTCCGACGCGGTGCATCCAGCGCAGATAAAAATTAGTTTTTTTTTTTTTTTTTTTAAGGCTGTGCCTTTTAGAAAGGGATAAGGGTCGCAGAACTGAACCCTTTGAGGCGCAACCCTTTCCCAATGCTGAAAAAGGGGCAGCTGGTTGCCATCGCTCGACTTAAGGACCCGCAAGAGGGCGGACGATCGAAACGTTCCAGAAGATCGAGAGACCCTTTTTTTGGACGACGTCTGGCTGCTCGGCACAGCCAGCTGCGTCAAAATTTTTCACGCTCAGAAATCATCTTTCAAAATGGGCCGCAGTTTTATCCGTATTGCAAAAATTAGAATGTTCAAGTTTTATTTTATTAGCACCGGAGTGCTATTCATTTCAACCTTGCATTTTGCGTAGACACGATTTTGGTACAATGAGCGCGTCGAGTCACTTTTGAAATGGGTTTGCCAGATAATGTGGAGTTGGGGGGAGGGGGCGTTCATAAAATGTTGAAAGTCGCACAAGGTTTGCCATTTTTGATAAAGGATCGCTCAACTGGGTGCCAAAACGCGACCATTTATTATAAATATATTTTGAGTATAGTTAGAAAACGCCTGGCGAATATTGTAAAATAGTTTGAGTAGGCGATTTAAATATAGATTTTAATTCCGAAGAAGTGTTTTATAGAACAGTGAAGACAAATACGGTACACATCATAGGTTAGGATACACTTTCCAAATGGTATTGATAAAGGTGAAGTGTAGTTGACTATGCCTGGCGAAAATGGTTAAACAGTTTTGGTAGGCGGTTTTAATATAGATTTCTATTCCGAAGAAGTGTTTTATAGAAAAAGAAGGAAAACACGATACATTCATGGATTAGGATGCTCATTCCAAACAGTATTTAAAATGTCTACGCGATATAGTTGGAATATGCCTATAGTTCGAATATGCCTGGTGAAGATTTTAAAACAGTATCAGTAGGCGTAGGTCAAGATAGATTTGGATTCCAAAGATGTGCTTTAGGGTTCAAGAAAGAGTGGATTCCTATTTGAACGCCCCTACTTTCGCCTACCTAAAAATTCCCCGCCCTTTGGCGAGCTTGGAAGTCACGGGTCTCTAGGAGTTATGCACAAGTTTCAACGCTCCCTAAACAACTACATGAAAACTAAAGTGAATAAATGAGTGATAAACGCACTAGTTAAGGAATTGGAAGACACTTCATTATTAAAACTACATTCATTGGCAACTCAAAATAAATAAAAATGTAACGGAATGCTGTACTGACAGGTTGTTCCAAATCGCCATTTTAATTCTAAATGACGATTGCCACATCAATACAAAAAATCGTCATGGTTACTCTATATGTTTAATATCGCCACCTTGGCGAGAGTTGGGGCGTTCAAGTAGGAATCAACCCAAGAAAGACAAACACGGCACACTCTAGGATTAGGATGCACATTCGAAACACTATTTAAAACTGTGAAGTATGGTTGTAATATACTTGGCGAAGATTGTAAAATAGTTTTAGTAGGCGATTTTAAGGTAGATTTCGATTCCAAAGATGGTTTTTATAAAATAAGGAAGAAAAATACTGCTCACTCATGAACAATGATACACTTTCCAACCTTATGGAATAAGGAAGAAAATAGGGACGACGCATAAATTATGATACGCTTTTAATCTATAGCACTTTGGTGCGTATTTAAAATCTGAAGGGGTTGAAGATTTTTTTTTTTTTTTTTTGTAATTGAATTTTTCCGTTATAAGCTCGCTGTTTGTAATCGTACACAGGGCCTGATGACCGAAAAAGCTCTGGAAGCTTGAGCTTTTTTTGGAAGCTTGAGCCCTCAAAATTTGAAGGGGGACTCAAAAATGTCTGAAAAACGGCAATGTTATTGTAAAGATTTTTAATGAAGAGAAGTGGAAATCTATTTTCAAGGTTTTTCGGAGGTCTTGCTGCTTCACAACTTGTTTCAGTTCGAGATGTCTCTGGGAATAAGCTGCTCTAGTTGAGAGAATTTTTTCTGTTACGGGGCAACCATGGGTCGGCTCAAAGGGGTAGGCTTTCAACATCCTGTAACATAAGTCTTAAACATCTTCCACGTGTCAAAATTATTGTGATTTTTAGGATGCCATCAAACAAATAAAGAATTCCTGAAAAAAAAGCAATGTCTAATGAAAAATACGACTTAATAAAGTTTAATGTTCCAGTAAGGTAATGTTTTTAGTTTACTTTTTAAAGTAATTTCGAAAATACTATAAAATCTCGGTACACTGAACTAAACCATTATGAAGATTAATGAGTAAAACAATTTTATCGAAGGAAAATTTCAGATTAATGAATTAAATATATTTTTTTTCTAAGGAAATCATTTACAACTAATTAAATCAATGAAATTTCGCTTGGACGAATAAAATATTTTTATCAAAGAAAATCGTTAAAACTTTACTTTTCAAAAACAAAAAGGGGAGGCGAAATGAAACTGAGCTTCCCTCCACTTCAGAGGTTTATCGGGCCCTGATCGTACATAGTACAACTTGTGAAGAAACATTCTCACCCCCCCCCTCCTCCTCCAGTCTCTAACACTATTGAATTCTTTAAAGAGCTGTTGAAAGATTTCTTAAAAGTCAGACTTGAGGTTGTGTTTTTTAAAAAAGAGCAGTCTTTCAGGCCCACAGAAAAAAGAAGAAACATACATACAAACATATTCTAAAAATCAATAAATGATTCCAGCCAGTGGCGGATCCAGGGGAGGGTCTCAAAGGATTTAGCTTCCCCCCCCCCTTACAATGGATACATACTAGAGATGAGACGGGCTCAGCCCGAGCCCGAGCCCGGGCCCGACTCGGGCTCGGGCTCTGTAATTCACGATTGCGTTCGGGCTCGGGCTCGTGAAAAATTTCTCCTTTGTTGAACATACTCCTTGAAACAGATTTTAAATAGTGATTCATGGGATAAATAGACGTACTTATTTAAAAAAATAGCGGCACGGGGGACTAGAAGATATGTGAAGCTCCAAAATTTATTGTATCCTATTAATGTAGTTAAATTTATTTGTCTTTAGCTGAAATTTCGGGCTCGGGCTCCAACTTTAATAATACTGCTCGGGCTCGGGCGGGCTCGGATTAAAAGTCCTCGGGCTCGGGCTTCAAAAAATGAGCCCGAACTCATCTCTAATACATACCGAAACTTTTGCAATGTCAAATGCCGCTTTGAAGTCTGAGGTTAGTCCATCGGAAAATCAAGAAGTCTGTATTATTATTATCCCTAGATGCCATTAAAAATATATTAACTAAATTTATTATGTTGCGGACTGTCTTATTTTAAATGTGACAACTTCATAATTCAGTTTCAGAATGGAACGTGGGTTAAGAAAAGAAACAGACGAAGAATTGCATTCTTTCGCTATCATAAGAAGAAAAAAAATTCAATTTTATCAGGAGAACAACTCTCATAATAATTCATTGCATTTTATCTCGGTTTAATCCTAAAAGAGCAACTCTATTACAAAAAAAGTCTTGCAAAATGTTTCTACAGATCCAACGCAATAACTCCCAGCTCCCGAAAAATTTATGACTGACGGGGGGAGAGAGGGGCGAAGCCTATAAAGAAAGAAAGAAAACAAACAAATTAAGAGGGAATGAAATAGCATCACGCGATCGCGTTTCTGTGACCTTCGTTGCCACAGAGAGAAGTCAAATAAAAGTAAAAATAAAATCGTGGAAAAAGTTGGCGAAAACTCGTTCCCCCTGATGCCGATAAAAACCGTCTTCAGAGTGTTCGCTTTATTGAAAATGTTTCTTTTTGTTGAAGAAAAAAAAAGAAAGGCAGGAGAGAGAAAAACGATAGCCGCAACTGTGACTGTTAAAGACGTCTTTATGTCAACGTGAAACTTCGAAAAAACAAACTTGTCTTGACAAAGGAGATGGATTTAACTGATGGCTGCGTGGCAACAGCGTTGGAAAAGCAAACTCATTTTCTTTTTTTTCTTCTTCTGGTTCTTGCTGGGTCTGCGACTCGTGAAAAAGAACTCCCAACGAGACGTAATTTACTCTGATTAGAAGTCATTAACTCGCATCAACAAATTGCGATGGCTGTTACTTTAACTATCATTATTTAGGTTTGAAGTCGGAAGATTAGAAAAAAAAAATAATTATGAATTAACGAGATAAATATAATGGCATCACTGCCACAGTCACTATAAGATTACTCGCAAAGAACAAGTACATTGGAGTCTTTGACTGCTTACGTGAGGAATGCATTCCAAATTTCACTTTGCAAAATAGGGTCTTAGACGAATTTTTGGAACACACGTATCATTATTTTAGAGACACTCATAAGCACCCTTCGAACTGTTTTAACCCTTTGAGGCGCAACCCTTTCCCAATGCTGAAAAAAGGGCAGCCGTTGCCATCGCTCGACTTAAACTACCAGCAAGAGGGCGGACGATCGAAACGTTCATCGCTACCACAGATAGAGAGACCCTACTTTTGACGACAGCTGGCTGTGCCAGCACAGAATTGGGCAATGTATCCAGCTGTCCTCGCATTCTTCCATTTTTCAGCCGATGTCAGTGCTGTTAAAAAGAATCTTTTGACGGAAAATGACGTGTTTAAAAAGTAGAGGATTCTCGTGGAGCTAGGTCACTCGCCACTATTTTTATAGAAATCCAATCTAGTCTTCGTGACTGGCAACAGTCCAAACGTCCGAGTTGGGTGTTCCCAGAGCGGAAACATTGCGCGTTAAAGGATTAAACACTAGTTTTGTGTGACCTTTGAAGTACTCATTGAATTATTATGCTGGCAGAAATGTGTATCAATAAATCAATAGCTGCACATTCCTGCAGAATATTGGACCGATAAAGGCCTTTGCAAATACCCAAGAGACTGTCGCGGCTACAATGTATTTGAACGGGGAAATTGGACCGGGTTTGGACGCTGCGACCCTCTACCGAACAATAGATGGGGTGAAAACCACAAGTCTGAAAACCGCAATATTATCCACGGTCCCCAATTACCTATTGTCCGGAGTATCTCCTGCTTTCTTCTCGTGTGAAAAAATTTATTGCTTACAAGTGATCATTGGCCAAGCGGCCTGCGACGGTCTCTGGGTATCAGCAGCGGCCTTAAATAACACATCGCCGTTGTCAAAGCAATATCTGCTGTGTGTGCAAAAAGTTGATTTATTATTACCAGTTTTTATTAGCAGTTATTACAGGACCCCATTTTGGCTAATGCACGTAGCCCACCCCCTCCCTCTATTTTTAGAGGCTCACCGTACAGTGCTTAGAATCACACATAGCAGTCCGTTTATTCGAATATTCGGTCAGTAAACCAGCCATAATATTCGAGATGTCGATATCTCCAAAAAGCGCACATAGCAGATATTCATTTGACAGCGACGACATTCTTTTGAGTGGATCTTACTAACCCTTTATCCAAGGACGTACCCAGAAAAAAATTTCGGAGGGGGTCCAAACTGTGAAAAAGGCAGACTTTTTCACAAAAAGACTTCATCGTTCTTATTTTATTAACAAAAACTGAAATTTCGAGGGAAGGGGCTCCGGACCCCCTGGACTACCCCGTGAGTACGCAATTGCCTTTATCCCCTGCATGTTTTCTCTTTTTTTTTTTTACTTTCCGAACACTTACCTTGTAAGGAAAGTATTGTCATCCTGAAAAAATTAGACTGCGAGATTTGGGTGTGTTGACACGTTTTGGGGTCTTCTGAATTCATTCATGCTATTTTTACGAGATGTATGTGTGTTTGTGTGTATGCAAGCATAGGCGCACCCACGGAGGGGGCTATGGGGGCTGAAGCCCCCCCTAACGGTAGAAAGTTAGAAGTGAAAAGCTTTAAAAAATGAAAATTGTCGATAATGAATTAATTTTTTTTTTTTTGTTCTTTCTTTCTTTTTTTAATTGTCCTCAAATTATTTCTAACCTAAAAAGACATTTACTTTAAAACGTTTTTAAATAAATGCTTACAGTTAGTTTATGAAACTCTGTTAAACTCGGTTACAACGTCACTGAAAATCAGATAATTATTTATGACTCTATAATGCGTTACATTGCTTGTGTTCTATGGAACAGTTAAGTGGTACCGAATATTTTGACGTTATAAGAGAGTTGTAACTCATCGAGTTCAGTAGTATTTGTATGTAGCCAAGCCCCCCCCCTAAACTAAAATCCTGAGTGCGCCACTGTATGCGAGTGAACACGATAAGCCCCCTAAACGATACATTCGATGGAGCTCCAATTGGGTATACATGTCATAAACCACCGTCGCAAGACCGGTCTTGATTTGGATGTGTAGAGGACTTACAGTTTTTCTATAAAACTACGACCCAGATTTCTTTGACATGATGGCCTATGGGGGGGACAATCTTGAAAGTGCGCTAGCGTTGAAACGGCGCATTCGATGGAGCTTCCATTGGGTCTATATGTTTGAATGATTTATCGATTCAAATTGATTGAAATGCTGGGTCACATGATCTTCATCGTAAGTGTTCGGAAAGTCGAGTGGAGTCACTCCAGATTTTTCGTAACTAAAAATATATTTATTGGACCCTTCACTCAAATTCCGTGTACATAAGGTTGCCAGGTCGCCCAACCCAATAGCCGGACAAACCCGCCAGTTGGGCCGGACATTGGGTAAAAAAGCCGGATTTTGTCTCAGTATTAACCCTTTGAGTCGCAACCCTTTCCCAATGCTGGAAATAGGGCAGCCGTTGCCATAGCTCGACTGAACGCCCAGCAAGAGGACGGACGATCGAAACGTTCATCGCGTGCCACAGATCTAGAGACCCTTTTTTTGCGACAGCTGGCTGTGCTCGCGCACAGCCAGCTGCGTCAAAGCATTCCAGCATTGGTCAATCGATCCAGCTGTTCTCGCGTTCTTCCATTTTTCAGCAGATGCCAGTGCTGTTAAAAATAATCGTGACAATTTTTTACGAGAAATGACGTACTAAAAAGTAAATAATTCTCGTGGAGCTGTGTCACCTGCGACTATTTTTATAGAAATCCAATCTATTCTTCGTGACTGGCAACCGTCGAAACGTCAGAGTTGGGTATTCCCAGAGTGGGATCACTGCACGTTAAAGGGTTAATAGGTACAACAAAAAAATTGTATGTAAAATCAAGCTTTTTTGATGATTACCACGAATCTTGCTCAATTCTAATGAAATATAAATAACATCGAATGCCCAATCAGTTCAAGTACTTTATGACTCATCAGCCAAAGTCATCAGTAAAAAGCCTATCAAAAGCCGGACACTATTCACTTTGGCCGGACACGCAATGAAAAGGCCTAACTATGCCCGGCTTTATGCGGACGCCTGGCAACGCTACGTGTACATCCTCTAATATCTATAAAGAAACTTCTGGACGAAATAGATAAAATGAAACCAGTACGAAAATTCCACTTGGCTTCTTTATTATTTTTTTTTTCTGAGTTTTTATTGGATCTTTATAATCCGGTAATAACCGTAGTCATTGAAATAGCATAACCCCAAATGTCGTTTCTTGAATAACAGTTTTCCTTACTCCCGTCCGCCATTTCTCTTCTCGTTGGATAGGTTCTTTCCTTTCCTTTCCTTTTCTTTTTTTTTTTTAAAGTTCTCCGACCCGTTTCCCAGACGATCTTCTAACAGTCCTGTTTTGTTGCACACACGCTCTTTTTCACCGAGGGGTCGCTGGCATCGCCCGAATTCGGGTCGGTACCTGCTCATTAGGGGCCCATTACGGCTCATTAGTGACGTCTGTGTTCCTGTAAGATCCCAGATCGGGGGGCCTCCCCTCATCGACTCGACGACGCCGGGGAGAGAGAGAGAGAAAAAAATTCATCGCGTGTATAAATCATTCCGGCATGCACTCATCTCTTCCATTTTTTTCTCCCCCCCAACACTCGCTCTTTTTCCGTGAGAGAGGAAGACGTGATGAACTTTCACATTGTTGAAGTTTTTCGGTATTAACCCTTTTTAACGCGCAGTGTTCCCGCTCTGGGAACACCCAACTCGGACGTTTGGTCTGTTGCCAGTCACGAGGAATAGATTGGATTTCTATCAAAATAGTTGCGGGTGACAGAGCTCCACGAGAATCCTTTACTTTTGAGCACGTCCTTTCCCGTCAAAAGATTATTTTGAACAGCACCGACCTCTGCTGAAAAAGTGAAGAATGCGAGAACACCTGGATAGAGGGCCCCATGCTGAAAAAAGGGCAGCCGTTGCCATCGCTCGACTTCACGACCCGCAAGAGGGCGGACGATCGAAACGTTCATCGCGTGCCACAGATCGGGAGACCCTTTTTTTGACGACATCAATAAAGGGTCTCTCGATCTGTGGCACGCGATGAACGTTTCGATCGTCCGCCCTCTTGCGGGTCGTGAAGTCGAGCGTTGGCAACGGCTGCCCTTTTTTTTCAGCATTGGGAAAGGGTTGTGCCTCAAAGGGTTAAAACAATTTGAAGACAAGTGGGGTTTGTCCACGGCCACAGGCAACGTGTCTGAGTGCCTCTTTGTCTGGACGAAGTGTGGAGGTCCAGTGTTCTGGCCCGTCGGTCGATCGAACGGACTGGAATGGGGGTCGGTTTTCTCCACGTGTATACGCATTATAGAACCTCCTTTAAAGAAGCTCCGACCCAGGCACCCCCCGCCCTCTTTGACAGACAGCCCTTGTGTAGCTTTACCATAACACAAAGCAACAAAAATAAACCCCTATGTGTACTGGTGTACAAAATGAAGGTTAAAAAACAACCAGTCAGTAATAGCCAAAGAAATAATGGGTTCATCGTAACACATTTGGCACAATTATAGACGTATTATTATGTGAGAAAGCTTAAAGTAACATAGCAATAAAAAAGGGCGAATGGTTTGTTAATATACAGGTTGTTTCAAAAATTCAGTACCAGGTGCAAGGACGTATTTAAGGGGGTGGGAGGTCCAGGGGTCCGAACCTCCTCTCCCACGAAATTTTGATTTTTGTTACTAAAATGGTAATGGTACAGTGTCCTTTTGAGAAAAATGCTGCCTTTTTTACCGTTTGGACCCCCTCCAAAATGGTCTTCATGGGGGGGGGATGGTCCGACCCTTCCCCCCCTTAAATAAGTTCTTGCCCCTGGTTTGGAATTTTTGAGCTTTCTTTTCCGGGGATAATAAATCCCTGACCACCTTTACACCCTTTACAATTTACAGGTTGTTTCAAAAATTCAACATCAGGGACAAGAACGTATTTAAGGGGGGGGGGGGGGAGGTCCAGGGGTCCGAACCTCCTCTCCCACGAAATTTTGATTTTTGTTACTAAAATGATAATGATAATGTCCTCTTGAGAAAAATACTGCCTCTTTTACTCTTTGGACCCCCTCCGAAATTTTTGAACCTCTCCAAAGTGTTCTTCATGGGGGGGGGCGGGTCGGACCCCTGAAACCATCCCCTTCCTTAAATACGTCCTTGTACCTGGTGTTGATTTTTTGATTTTTTTTTTTCCCCGCGGATAATAAATCCCTGACCGCCTTTACACAATGACCCGTTTTGGTTGGGGTCCCGGGTGCTTGCCCCGAATGCCCCCACCGAAATCAGGCCCCGCCCTTTGCAACACTGTTTGGGAGTGTTACAACTTCGTCGGTAAGGTAAAACAGATATAAAGGCGAGCCATTTTACTGAATCCTGTGATCATTTTATTTTTACTTCCCGAACATGTACCATGTAAGGAAAGTATTGTAATCCTGAAAAAATTCGACTTCGAGATTTGGGTGTTTTGACACGTTTTGAGGGCTTCTGAATCCATTTATGCTATTTTTACGAGATGTATGTATGTATGTGTGTGTGTGTGTGTGTGTGTTTGTGTGTATGTGAGTGAACACGATAGCTCCTGAACGGAGCATTCGATTGAGCTCCAATTGGATATATAGGTCATAAACCACCGTCGCAAGACCGGTATTGATTTGGGTGTGTATAGGACTTATAGTTTTTCTACAGGGCTACGACAAAGATTTCTTTTCCATTACGGCCTATGGGGGGAATTTCTTGAAAGTGCGCTAGCATTTAAACGATACATTCGATGGAGCTCAAATTCGGTATACATGTTATAAACCACCATCCTAAGACCGGTATTGATTTGGGTGTGTATAGGACTTATAGTTCTCCTAAAGGGCTACGACAAAACATTCTTTTATGTTATGGCCTATGGGGAGAAATTCTTGAAAGTGCGCAAGCGTTTAAACGGTGCATTCGATTGAGTTTCAATTTGGTATATGTGTTTGAATGATTCATCGATTCAAATTTATTTGAGTGTTTGGTAATGATCTTAATCGTAAGTGTTCGGAAAGTCGAGTGGAGTCACTCCAGATTTTTTTGAAAAATATCATTTAGTTCAAATTTTTTGACATTACCCCATTCCATACAGCAAATGTGTAAAACGTTCACTGTAAAAGTGGTTGTCATGTTCGGTGTTTCTTGAAGCCATGAAGAAAAGCTTGGAACTCTTTTATTTTCTTTTCGTTGACATTTTATTTCCCGGCGCGGGTTCTTTGAATGCTGCTCCGTTGAGGAAACGAACGAGGGTCTAATAATTGAAGAAGGGAACGCTTTTTCGTTCCGTTCACGCTCTTTCGAGCTCCGGTTGACAGATGTGTAGAATTTTTGCCAAGAGGACGCGCTCCAAGAAACGTTTCGCCTCCTCGTCGCGAATCGACATTTTTTTTTTCGTTCCCCCCCTCCTTCCTCCTGCCAATATTTGGGACTCTAAGTTTGCAAGTGGCATGGAAGGAAGTCCTGCTATTTTACTCCATCATCACGGATGCTCTGGGATGTCTCTTATTAACCCTTTGAGGCCAACCCTTTCCCAATGCCGAAAAAAAGGGCAGCCGTTTGCCACCGATCGACATAACGACCAGCAAGAGGGCGGACGAAGTCGAGTTTTATGTTTCAATACGGCAGTTTTTTTTATTACCCTTTTACGAATGGTAATACGTTCCTGAAAGTGTCATTCGACTGATTTCTACAGTCGATTATTATTATTCGAGTAGAATCAATAATACACTAATCGAATAGTAAATAGTCCCGATATTACCATTCGAATAGCATTCGCCATTTCAGTATTCGATTAAGAGTCGAATAGCTGCTGGCTGTGCGGCACAGCCAGCTGCGTCAGAAAAGGGTCTCTAAAAGGATCAAGATCCCTAAAAGGGCGTCAGAAAAGGATCTGTGGCACGCGATGAACGTTTCGATCGTCCGCCATCTTGCTGCTAGTAAAGAGTTAAGTCGAGCGATGGCAACGGCTGCCCTTTTTTCAGCATGGGGCCATCTATCCAGCTGTTCTCGCATTCTTCCATTTTTCAGCAGATGAGATGTCACTGCTGTTAAAAAGAATCCATTTTTTTGACGGGAAATGATGCGCTAAAAAGCAAATAACTTTCGTGGAGCTAGGTCGCCCACCACTATTTTTTATAGAAATCCAATCTATTCTTCGTGACTGGCAACAGTCAAAACGTCAGAGTTGGGTGTTCCCACAGCGGGAACACTGCGCGTCAAAGGGTTAATAGTGCTTTTCATGGGCCCCCGTGCCCATCTAGAAATTTTTCTAAATTGTGGGCTAAGCTTCAAAAAAAAATTCCAGGGAAAGGCGGCAGATTTCATACTCGTAACAATTTCAGTTCTGATTTTGGTTAGTGCTGCAATTTTTTTTTTTTTTTTTTCATGATAAGGCAATATGCTAAAAATGGAGGGGACCCACTACCGTGGCCCCACCCCTTTACGGGTGGCCATGTTACTTCAGTTTTTGAAAATAGCTGCTACATTTTAAATGAATGGTCTGAGAAAGAATGATGATCCGATCTTTAAAAAATGTGTAGTGACGCCATCTACATTCTCTAAATGTAAATAATTTTAATAAATATTATTTCGATTTTTTTTTTTTTTTTTTAAACCGAAATAGAATTTTGGGGGTTTAAGATTGTGAGATTATTTTTTTGTCTTTCTCTATTATTATCTTTCGAATAGATGCTATTTGGAAATTATTTTAGGAACAAATATTATTTTATGTTTCGCCCCACCCCCTTTTTTTACGAAGTTGCGTAATTTAAAAGAGAGAGTACTATATAATAATTATTATTTAGAATAAAGGTACTTAACGAACTTATTTAAATTGTTCTTTTAGTTAAAGTATTTATTAGTATTTTTGATGACGAATTTTTTCTAATCCCACCTCCTTCAGTAATAATGTTGTCGAAGGAAGACGCGGGGGGCGCCTTCCCCCTATATTTTTATTTGAGCTTATGTACCCCCCCCCCCACACACACACACACACACACGCACACCTCCACCACCAAATTTTTATTTTCAAAGGCAGTGCGCAAACTTTTTTTCAATGTATTAAAATTTTCATTTTGTAATTCTGCGTTAGATAGGCAATCCAAGGGAGCTTTTTGAATCATTTAAGTAGACTTTAAAGACACACTTTGCTCTTATATAATCACTTTATAAATGCTGAATAATGTTCAGGGCCTTATTATCGCATGGGCAAATCGAGACTTTACTCAGGGCCCCCAATTTCAAATGTACTAAAATATTCTTTTTTATATCAAAATTTTATGAAAAATGAAACAAACTTCATAGATGGGGCGCCCCCCGAATCCATCAATGCCCGGGGCCCCTGTTGCTCATAATCGGCCCCTGATAATGTTACCCTATCCTCAGGCAGAATACGCTTCTCATATCGTCTTAGGGGGCCGAAGTGTGAAGGTCCCGGGTTCGGGTCCCATCGGGCGGTCGTCGATCTAACGGTCTGGAGTTTTGGTAGGTTTTCTCCAGATGTAACGTGAATTCGCGTTAGAACCCCTTAGAAAGTCCTCCCACCAAGGCATCCCTCATCTCAGCAGATACCCCTCGCGCAGGTTTGCCTTAATCACTCACACACACACATACACACACTAGTCGTCTTACGGAACGTACTGTTTGCTCAAAATGTCTTCGTAAATTCTTGACAAAGAGGGGAAATACCTCGTTACATCAGGGGGGGGGGGAAGTCATTTCTTTTATGTTATTCGACCAGCATTGTATATTAACATTATTATAGCATTGTTGACAGTGGTATTATAGCAAAATTGGGATTTTCTTAAGGTACTGTTGATGAAAATTATATAGCTTTGACAATTAGAACTCGATGAATGAGACCGAAGTATAAAAATCCATTAATAGTTCTTAAAATGAGTGGAGTTCACTTTATTTAATATTAATAACTATGTCATTTTATCTCTCAACACCCTTTATTGAAAAATGTGTTCCAAAAATGTGACATAATTTTACATGTATTTAAATACTTTTGGTTCACAACAGCTTTCATCTATGGTTACACTATTTAGCTGTAGAATAGGCATCCCATGTATTTTTTACATATTTCAATACTATTCGTTCACAACAGCTTTCATCTATTGTGACACTCTTTCGTAAGCTGTAGAATAGGCATCCCACGCATTTTTACTTTCCGAACATGTACCATGTAAGGAAAGTATTGTAATCATGAAAAAATTCGAATTCGAGATTTTGGTGTATCGACACGTTTAGAGGGCTTCTGAATTCATTTATGCTATTTTTACGAGATGTATGTATGTATGTATGTGTGTTTGTGTGTATGTGAGTGAACACGATAGCTCCTGAACGGGGCATGCGATTGAGCTCAAATTGGGTATATATGTTATAAACCACTGTCGCAAGACCGGTATTGATTTGGGTGTGTATAGGACTTATAGTGTTTCTACAGGGCTACGGCAAAGATTTCTTTTACATTATGGCCTATGGGAGGAAATTCTTGAAAGTGCGTTAGCGTTTAAACGGAACATTCGATTAAGCTCCAATTGGGTATATATGTTATAAACCACCGTCGCGAGACCTGTATTGATTTCGGTGTGTATAAGACTTACAGTTTTTCTACAGGGCTACGACAAAGATTTCTTTTACATTATGGCCTATGGGGGGAAATTCTTGAAAGTGCGCTAGCGTTTAAACGATACATTCGATTGAGCTTCATTTTGGTATATATATTTGAATGATTCATCGATTAAAACTGATTTAAATGCTTGGTCATGATCTTAATCGTAAGTGTTCGGAAAGTCGAGTGGAGTCATTCCAGATTTTTCTATCAATAGGTGACAATCCTAAAAATTTCAACATAGGGTGACCAGTAGGGATGGACGCGAGACGAAAAATTTGTGTCTCGCGTCTCGCAAAACAGCCGAAAAGCTTGTCTCGTCTCGCAAAAAAGCTGTAAATCTCTGTCTCGTCTCGCAAAAAGTCGTCTCGCGTCCATCCCTAGTGACCAGCGAAATACGCGAAAGAGGAGCGATAAAATGACAAAGTCCATGAATATCGTTTTAATAGGGCCATAATGAGACTAAAAAGTTAGGGGGGATCTCCCCCCTGACGAGGCTCGAACAGCCGATTTTTTTATAACTAAAATTATATTTAGCTCATGACACATAAGTTTTTAAAAAGGAGTGCTTACACCACTGCCTCCCCTCTCCCTCTAGCTTCCTTTATCAAATGAGTTTTTCTTCTGCTCTGAATGAATAATTCACCTTAATTGCCGAGACAGTTCCAAGGGAGGAGATACGTTCAGACGATTTTTTTTTTTTTTTTTTCATTTTTCCCTTTTTAAACGACGCTTTTTTTTTTCTTTTTTTAAATCTTCTTTTCCTCCCCTCCATCATCGTCCATAATTCTTCATTTATTTTTATGAAACCGCATTTAACAAATGTCACGCCGAATTCTTACCACTTCGGGATTCTTTGCCTTATCTCGGAATTAAATCGTTCTTTTTAAAATGGCTTCAGTCAGCGATTTCGCTCAGTTACTTTTTTAATTCTCGTCTGTTTCAGGAATTAAGAGCACAGTCGTTCGTGCTCCTGCTTTTTAATTCTCGGCATTTATTTATTTATTTTTTCGTCGATGCAATATTCCTCTCTCTCTCTCTCTTTTTTTTTTTTTTTCCTCCTATTTCATTTCATTCGAGTTAAATACCTTCTGCACTTAACGAAAATGACGACGATTTCGTCTCGGGAATCAGCGGAGTGCTTGTGACGTCACGCAAGGCTGAAATAATTAAAACTTTGATAAGTCCCTTTCACGTGTGTCATTTTACAATCTGATAAGTAGACTGATAAGTCACTTTTATGTGTGTTATATTACAAAGTTTTAATTACTTTATCTTTTTTAAACACCATGTTTTGAGTGTTTTTTGCTGTAATGCAAGGCTGTTTTTTTCTGAACGATGAAACTGGTGCAGTCGGGGGAGGGCGCCGCCCCCCCCCTCTTGCTTTTTTATTTGAGTTTATGCAGGGTTTCTACAGACCTGGAAAGTCAGGGAATATCAGGGAAAGTCGGGGATTTGGATAAAATGTCAGGGAAATGAGCAGAAATTGAAGAAAGGTCAGGGAAATGCAAGAAAAATTGAATTTTACGGTCAAATCAAGGCAATATTGGCTGTTTGAACCTAAGTATAGAAATTGTTTTATTTTCATTTTCTCATTCGACCTTATCAATAATTTTAAAATGTCTCCTTTATTAACATATCTTGTGCAGTTGAAATAGGCTTCATTTTATCCTAAATTATTATCCAACAGGATTTTTGTTAAGTGTCCAGAGATGTCCAATGAGATTCTTGTATATATTAATTTTATGATTATTATTATTTGTAAAAAAAGTGGGCAAAATATATAAAAAGTTATTAATGAAAGGATGTCATGTTAAAAATAGAAACGCAAAATTCGGGAAAGCACGCTAGATAAAGTCAAGAGAAGAGCGTGATAAGTGTCAGGGAAGCAAAAGCTGTGAAATCTGTATTTGGCTAGTTTGTTTTATTTTTTAACAGTATCTACAATTAACAAACCGCAAACCTGAAAGTTAAACTCTTGAAAAATGAGGGTCCGTCCCCCACTTTTTTTTTTTTTTTTCTGGTGACCACTGCAATGAAAATAATTCGAATGGACACCCCTAGTATGAACTCGTTTGAATCAACAGCATGTTGTAAACCACCATCGTAAGACCGGTATTGATTTTGATGTGTATAGGACGTAGAGTTTTTCTACAGGGCTACGACCCAGATTTCTTTTGCATGATGGCCTATGGGGGGGGGGATTCTTGAAAGTGCGCTATCGTTAGAACAACGAATTCGATTGAGCTTCCATTTGGCTTATATGTTTGAATGATTCATCGATTAAATTTTTTTTTTTAATGCTCGGTCATGATCGTAATGTAAGTGTTCTAGAGATGAGTTCGGGCTCATTTTTTGAAGCCCGAGCCCGAAGACTTTTAATCCGAGCCCGCCCGAGCCCGAAATTTCAGCTAAAGATAAATAAAATTCAATAAAATTCCATAAAATTCGAAGAAGCAATTCTTTGATAGAATACAATGAATTTTGCCGTTTGTGCAAATTCAAGACAAATATAGTTGCAAATTTTGAATGCACTTTCTATCTCTTTCTATCTATGCTTATGAAATAATGTCCGATCTCATGACTCACTAAGCAATAGAAGCCGCCGTTCTGAAATACCCAAAGAGCTTCACGCGCCTTCTAGGCACCCGTGCCGCTATTTTTTTTAAGTACTTTTATTTTCCATATGAATCCTTTTTAAAAATATGTTTCAAGGTGTATGTTCAATAAAATAGAAATTTTTCACGAGCCCGAGCCCGAACGCAGTTGTGAATTACAGAGCCCGAGCCCGGTTCGGGCCCGGGCTTTCGGGCTCGGGCTGAGCCCGTCTCATCTCTAAAGTTTTCGGAAAGTCGAGTGGAGTCACTCCAGATTTGTTTTTTCTTTTTTCGGTGGGGCCTAGAGCTACCTGGATCAGGTTCTGCATAGCACAACTTGTAAAGAAACATTTTAAACATTTTGCGAGTCTCCAGCACAGTATGTAGGATTCCCAAAGGATGCCCTTCGGATTTCATGACCGGCATTCGATTTGAGAAACGGAAGAGAAGGCATCTCGACCTTGAACTCTGTTGAATGCGAGCGGTCCATCTCGTCTTATCGGACACCGCCCTCTGGACTGCGGACAGTTAAAGACTTGGCTGTCATTCTTGTTCTATGAAAGGCCTCCTTTATTTCCGCTGCTCATCGCGGTCTATCTTCCTCCACCGTTAGCTCATTAAAGCCGAAGTTATTTTCGGCGCACGCTCCCTGTGTCTTTTGAATTTATTTTTCGGAGGACAAAAGATCTAATCTGTCAGCCAGAGCCTTATTATCGCATAGGCAAATCGGGACTTTACCCAGGGCCCAAGGACGTATTTAGGGGGGAGTTCCAGGGGGTCCGGACCCCCCACCCTGAAATTTGGATTTTTGTTACTAAAATGGTAATGATATAGTATTTTTGTGTGAAATTCTGCCTTTTTTACTGTTTGGACCCCACCCGAAATTTTCGGACACCCCCCCCCCCAATTTTTTTTTTTTTTTTTTTTGGTATACGTGCCTGCCAGGGCCCCCAATTTCAAATATTGTTCTAAAATATTATTTTTATATATCAAATTTTATGAAAAATAAAACATAGGTGGGGCCCCCAAATTCATCAATGTCCGGCTCCCCCGTTCGTCATAATCAGGCTCTACTGTCAACGGTGTATTGCGGGAAAAATCACGTGACTTTCGTCCAAAAATTATGCACAGAAAAGTAAATAGGTCAAGGACTTGGAAATTTTTAGAATGTCTCTTGAAAAGCTGTATACAGTGCAACAGGAGCTAAACCCATATCAGTTATAAAAGTTATTGGAAAAAATTCTTAAAAATAAAAGAAATTGCAGAATGGGGATGTTGTGTCCATCCAACCCCGTCCTTGGCTACGCCACTGGAGTGAAATAGTACCTTATAAAAAAAAGTGTTTTAGGTGTAAATACAGGGGTCGATGCAGACAAAAAATTTGGTCTGTTTTAAAGCCCCTTCACAAAAATAGAATGGATTAAAACGGCCCTTCATTGGCATTTTACCTTACATTTTAATGTGTTTTATCAATTATTTTAACAAATAAAACCTGACTTTAATTATAAATTGGCATGAAAATTTACAAAAATAAGTGTTGAAATTCACAAAAAGAACTCGGCTGTTCGAGCCTCGTCAGGGAGAGACACCCCCCCCTTGAACCCCCCTCATTTTTTAGTTTCATAATAGCCCTATTAAAACGATATTAATGGACTATGACATTTTATCTCTCCTCTTTCGTGTATTTTGCCTAGTAAATCTATGTTGAAATTTTCAGGATTGTAACCTATTGATAGAAAAATTCATGGGACGCCTATTCTACAGCTTACGAAAGAGTGTAACTATCGATTCAAGCTATTGTAAACGAATAGTATTTAAATATATGTAAAATTATGTCGCATTTTTGGGACACATTTTTCATACAATTTTCAATAAAGGGGGTGAGATATAAAATGACATAGTCATTAATAAGCAATTTTCAGAAAAATGGAACCTCATCGGGTCAGAAAGGCAACTCTAATGTCCAGTGGCGGATCCAGAAATTCTCTTTTGGGAGGGGCTAAATTTTGAAAAAAGCTTATATCACCCAAACAAAATATACAATAAAGCAAAATTTTAGTCTAAACCAATGTAAAAACTTTTGGGAGGGGATAAGTGATTAAAAAGGATACCTTTACACATTAAAAGTGCATATTAAAGCAGAATGTTACCCTTTAGCAATCTCTTTGGGGGGGGCTGAAGCCCCCTAGCCCCTCCCCTGAATCCGCTACTGCTAATGTCGTTCTTCTTCTGTTTGCAGGTGAGATCCGTTGCTACTGCAACGTGGCCCCTTGTGTTTCTACGAGCTACATGTGCAAGTCCAGTCACTTCTGCTTCAGCGACGTCCAGGGAGGTGTCCACGGATGCCTGGACAGGCGGAAATGCACGCCTGGGCTGCACTGCTGCCAAGAGGATATGTGCAACTACATGCCTATCGATCCCATCACAGGTAAGCAGAATTGGATGGCTGTTCCCTTCTTGCTCAGTTTTTTTTAAAACACTTTCTAGCATCTGTGATCACAGATGAGCTAAGTTCCAAGATTTTGGCCCGAGTCACAGATTTTCCACTTATGATTATATGTTCCTCCATATTGATTCTATGTAAAGAAAAATAATTTTTGTATTCCATGTCATTGTAAGTTAAAATATTAGTCCATACATGTCAACTCCACTGGATTTTTCAGGAGACTACTGGATTTTGATAATTTCTTCTGGTCTCCTGATTTTGCATTAAAATCTCCTGGTTTTCTGACATTTTAAAGCTTTAATATTAATTTCCCACCATTTCTGAGAGATTACCACTGTCAGGATATTATTCATTCAGTATGGACCAATATACCATGGTGTTTTGGTCCAACAATGTAGAGATTTTGTGCTTATGTTGATTACTCATTTTTTATGGTGGATTTTTAGAAATTTCAAAACTAGATTGCAAATCCTTTAGTTGTAGCATCTGTGAGAATTCAAAGCCCCAAAATTTTATTATTATTATTTTTTTTAATCTAAAAAGCAGATATTTTGTAAAATTTTGAGCATGCATGTAAGAAAAATCTTCTGTAGACCTAAATCAACATTAAAGTTTTATATTATTTCATGTTAAAAGATTTTTTATTTCTGAACTCTTTTACAAATTCTATTTTTTAAATCATAACCTTATATGAAATTGAAATTTCAAACATAAGTTGTTATAAAAAGTAAACGTTTATTTTAAAAAACAATAACTCTGTGTTATGTCAACTTACATATATTAAAAAAAAATGATAAATAAAATAGATGGTGAAATTTAACGTGTGAAATGAATTCGAAGTTGTTTTGTGGCACAGATAGGTAATTATGACTTTACGATT
This sequence comes from Cheiracanthium punctorium, assembly GCA_038373885.1. Lineage (NCBI taxonomy): Eukaryota > Metazoa > Arthropoda > Arachnida > Araneae > Cheiracanthiidae > Cheiracanthium > Cheiracanthium punctorium. Next base: position 45,589 of record JAWZYV010011990.1, read on the forward strand.
GTGATACGACATAAATCTACTGGATATTCTTTACTATTAATTAAAGGTTTAATTTAAGGTTCTTCTCCTAGGTGATTTTTCTTTGTTGGGAGAATTTTTTTTTTCATTTTTTTTTTTTTGTGATGACTGTAGTTATAATTTTGTTTATATCTTGTACACCACAGTATGTTGTTAATTTATTGGTCTATGTGTGCTTTTTTTATTTAAATAATGCCATGTGCAACAGCAGTGGCGCACCTAGGATTTTAATTTAGGCAGGCTGGGCTACATACAAATGCTGCTGAGCCTGGTTATAGTGACCTCAATGAGTTACAACTCTCTTATAATATCAAAATATTCAGTACCACTTGCCTGTCCCATAGAACAAACACTAGCCTACAAGCAGTGTTATTTATTACAGAGTCATAAATAATTATCTGATCTTTTCAGTGACGTTGTAACCGATTTTAACATTGTTTCATAAACTAACTGTAAGCATTTATTTAAAAACTTTTTTTAAATAAATGTCTTTTTTTGGTTAGAAATAATTTGAAGACAATTTAAAAAAAAGAAAAATAAATTCATTAGCAACAATTTTCATTTTTTAAAGCTTTTCACTTTTAACTTTCTACCTTTAAGAGGGGGGGGGGCTTCAGCCCCCATAGCCCCCTCCATTTGTGTCATTATGTACAACAGTGTTTTTAATGATGATACTCCTTTATAACTTGTACCCCACCATGGCCAAGTGGATAAGTCACTCAAAATGGTAAACGGCAGAAGTGTGAAGGTCCCGAGTTCAGGCACCTTTGTGCACCTGTCAATCTAATGGCCGGTCGGTTTTCTCCAGATGTAACGCGAATATGCATTCGAACCCCTTAAAAAGTCCTCCGACCAAGGCACCCCCCAACCTAGGAAGATCACCCATGCATAGCGTTGTCATAACTACACAGATCAAGTCAAACCTTTATAATTTGTTAAAATAAAAAACTGTAAAGTGTCCTGTAGACACTGTTTTCTAGCTTGATACGGTTATGCAGCTCTGCATCCCCTAGATGGGGAGGGTTGTGAAGTACCCTTTCTGGTTGCCTCCCTTAGTGGATGTCTCTCTCCCCCACTACTCCCCTTGAAAAATCTATTAAACAGGGTTTCTACAGACCTGGAAAGTCATGTATTTGTGAAAAAAAGTCAGGGAAATGCAAGAAAAAATGAATGCTGCAGTAAAATCAAGAAAATATTGGCTGTTTGAACCTAAGTATAGAAATTGTTTTATTTTCATTTTCTCATTCAACCTTATCAATAATTTTAAAATGCGTTCTTTATGAGCCTATCTTGTGCAGTTGAAATAGGCTTCATTTTATCCTCAATTATTATCCAACAGGGTTTTTGTTAGAATCTAGTGATGTCCAGTAAGATTCTTGTATATATTAATTTTAGGATTATTATTATTTGTTAAAAAAAAAAAAAAAAAAAGTGGAAAAAAAAAAAGTTATTAATTAAAGGATGTCATGTTAAAATTAGAAACGCAAAATTCGGGAAAGCACGCTAGATAAAGTTAAGGAAGAGCATGATAGATGTCAGGGAAGCAAAAGCTGTGAAATCTGTAGAAACCCTGTTAAAGCCAAATAAAATCTTTGCTTTGCTGTTCTCTCGCAAAGACAAAAAGAGAGAATCCGTGGAATAGCTGTGTTTTTTGGAAACTGGATGGAATTTTAATGTTCACAGTACACATATCCTTGAATTCTAATTCTCAACATCTTCCCATTGCAGGTCCGTTGGAGGCCGAGTCTGAAAGGACATCCCTGCTGGAGTCTTCAATGATGCAGCAGCGAGAAGTGTGGTTCAAGGCGGCCGTCATAGCCGTGCCCATAGGCGGCGTGTGCGTGCTGGCCGTGCTGGTGGCCGCAGCCATGAGGATGCTGCGCCAAGACGTGCTCCGACAAAAGAGACTCCACGAACTCAGGAGGGGGATGTACGGATACTCGCTGGGGGACTCTCTGCTTCCCTGGAACAAAGACTCTACGGTTGTCTAGTCACGGGCATCACTTACCCAGAAATGGCTTCTCATTTTGGAATAAGTGTGGTACACTGATAGGTGATGCCCAAACGCAATTTCGTTGAGGCACGTCACTTAAGGTTGTTCTAAAAGTGATAGCTGTCACGGGATTTTTGAACGAACCCGTTAAACCAAACCTGTGATGCTAAAGCGGATGTTTCTACAAATGTCACAGGACTTTTGAACAGCTTTAAAAATAAACCAGTAATGTTAAATACTCAAAGAAAAAAAAATATGCTTCTTCAACCCAATACACTATGCACTTATACCAATGGTCCACCTATATGTCTGGAACAATTCTTAAGCATGAAAATCGCCCTCAAAAGTGGGACGAAAAGTTATTTATTCAGGAAAGTTTTGCAAAGTACCATCTTTTCAACCCATTTGTGCCCAGATATTTTTGCGACTTTCTTTGATTTTCGCTAATACCAGCCATAATAGATCAATTTCTGATGTCAACTTCTTGAACAAGGGATGATTTCTTTTAAAATCTTTATGTATAAAAGTTGAAGGGTCGACATCCTACTGGATCCTGTTAACAGGGATGCCACTTTTCCGCCGATTGACAATTTCCACTTTTTATATTTTATTTATTTATTTATTTATTTATTAATCATTTTGCATCATCAGCAGAATTTTTCTAAAAATTCCATGGTTATGTTTTTTCCTTTCTTCCCAGCAGTTATTAAGTATTAATTTCCAGCATCTCTCAATTTCAATCTTTTTCCATCTGTCTTGAAAATGAGTATTTTTCCTTTAGCATTCTTTTATTTAAATCTCCAATGCTATAAGAATAAAAATGAACTCCTATTTCAAATTTAAATTTTTTATTTCAAAGAAACCAGTAAAGGAAAAACTTTGCAAAATAGAGCAGGTTCAGACATAAATTAAAAGGATGTGAAATAGTTAAAGTTAAAACAAAAAAATATTTTGTCATTGAGAAATAAAATATTTATGAAAGCAAACAAAAAATGAACGAAATTTTTTTTCTCCATACATTACATTTTTCTAAAATAAGCTCCACTTATTTGCTTTATTTGCATGGGATTCCTTTTTCCACTATTTTTGTTTATTCACACGCAGTTTCCTCTTTTTTGCTATTTTACGAGTGGCATCTCTGTATTAAAATACTTTGGAGTTGAGGTTCAAGACTCGTGAATAAAGGTTAGGAAAAATAAATAACTCTTTTGACTGATAGCAAAAATGCCATCCCAAAAAAGGGACACTAGGCATAAATGGATTAAGATTTCTCTCTGAATATTTTGTGGCTGTTATATGTTCACCACTTGTAATAGTGCTTGGTGCAGCTCGTAATAAGACAATCTAAATTTTTTCGGGTCTCTCTCACACTTGGATTCTTTAAAAAGCTGTTCAAAAGTTGCTAGATTTCTGAAAGAGAACAGCCTTAATCACTGCCTGAACTGCAGCGATGGGGTGGTGACTCTTCTGTGCATTTTCCTTCCAGGGATGAATCGAGTGCCTGATTACATACGCACATATCACGTCACTGTGGTTCATTAAGAACCTCCCGACTGTGGACTGAAACCACTTTTAACTCGAACCAATATTTGTTCCTTGTGAGTGTTTGCGTCGACACAAAGTTGGACTGTGTAAGAGGGTCCTCCCCCGTGCAATCGGGGGCTGTCTTAATCAGGCCCCGACAAATATCCCATGGGAAAGAGGTGTATTTCTGTCATGTACATATATATATATTATTTTCCTTTGAATGAAGTGGAGGAAAAATTGTGATATAGAGAAAAAAAAGTTATTGTTATTTTCGTACAGATTATGCAAATTATTGTGTTGTTAAATTATGCTTATGATGTGACTATGATACTCTCATTGAAAACAGAAATGTAAATTCTTTTTGATGACGAATCCCTTGGGTTGAGACATTTTAATGTGCCAGTGTTCAAAAATCAAAGTTTCCGCTTTATAAAAACAAACCTATATTATTATTGGTTTTCATGACTTTAAAAAGGAATCATTAATGCAATTTTATTCAGTGTAATAAATATAAAAGCTTGTAGCCCTAGGTTACATGGCACCCTCCCCTTTTTTATGCTGAGTTCTGATTTTTTCTTAGCTGAGTTCATTACCGCTCCGATGCAATGCTTACCTTACTTAACAAGTCAGGCCCAGTGGCGGATTATTGCAAGTTTGTCGGCGTGGGGGGGTGCGACCCCCCCTCCGCCCCCCTTAATCCGCCCTTGGTCAGGCCGCCTCTGCATGTGTTAAGAAGTAAGCAATTAGCAGCCACGTATCCAGACAAACATTTCGGTGGGGGGGTCCAAATGGTAAAAAAGGCAGAATTTTTCACAGACTGCATCATTATCATTTTAGTAACAAAAATCAAAATTTTGGTTGGGGCAGGGGGTCCAGACCCTTAAATGCATCCTTGGCAATTAGCATTTTCAATTTCTCAAGCTGTTCAGAATCATTGTTCCCTTTGAGTAGAACTACATCTTGAGGAATCTGTACCAAAACTAATAAGATAATAATTTTACCCTTATGTTAAAATAAATGCAAGATAAATTGTGCCAGAATGCAGTGATTGTAAAGCACTTTCCAAAACTGGGCATTCAGCAACCCGTGCCAAAAAGCAACAATGAATCCAGAAGGTAAATTGCTTCCATTTTAGCTTTATAACAATAAGAGTAAAGACAGTGAGATACTAGTATATTTGTTTTTAATCAATCTCTGTGGAACCTAAATCTGTGAGAACTATTTTGTTTGATCCTGTAAATTAGCTGTTCATGTTATTTGAACCATCTTTGACGGATGTCATTCTTTTTATATGCAAATTCTGTCCCAAAAGTAATGAGAAAAATGCTACATAAATTAAATAACTGTTTTTACAAAGAAAAACCCTTAATAATCTTCCAAGCAGGGCCGGCCCAAGGGGGGTGCGAATGTAGGCGATCGCCTAAGGCTCCGCGCTTATAGAGCCCGCTCCTGGGCTATTTATTGCTATCTCATAAGACATGATAGAGAAGAGGCCCCGCTCTAGCGCTTCGCCTGGGGCCCCGCACGTGCCTCGGGCCGTCTCTGTCCAAGTATCTACCATTGGCCGCAATAGGATGAGTCCAGCATTGCCACCAGAAGTTGTAGCATTGCTCAAATTCAATCTGTGAGAAGCTGCAAAGCCTTTGGTATAGCTATTTGGATATCTTGGAGTGTGTCAAAATGGCCATCCTTTCTTAAGACATAAAAACAAAATGAAAGTAACATGAGGTCCAGGTTAGGACTATAGGGTGGATGGGGAAGCACATGGATTTGTTTTTCTCGTGGCATAGCATCGGAAGAGCCAATGATGCACAGAAATATTTTTTCGTTACTTTTGTGACAGATTTTGTACTTCAGTGTTATGTAGTAATTTTGCATTTTTTGAAATAGATGAATGTCTCCAGTATATTTTAAATACTGACTGTCCACTGAGCATAATGTTTTTGAATTCTTATTGGTGACCCCACAAAAGAAAACAAAAAATCTAGTCATGGCACATAACTATCATTTTCAATAGGCTACATGACACAAACACATCAGTACAAACTTCATACCGAAAGAAGTGGGCACAGTTGCAGAAAATTTAGCTTTGTTAATCGCTTAAGTGCTAAGTTTTCAAAAAATTTCACACAATTTAATATTATCCATTAAAGCAGCAGTTCCTAACCTGGAGGGCACAGGGCATTTACAGGGGGAGCACGACAAAAAAAAAGCAGTTTTAATTCTTATGCACAGATTTTTTTTTTTTTATATCTTAATATCCAAAACATTAAAATGAATGCACATATTGGGCATACACTTTTTTTAATATAAAAAAATAGGTACTTTTATGACAGTTTTCTTGAAAATAATGACCTTTAAGGGGTTAAGTTCGTGTCAAAAGCAAGAGATCTTGATGATCCAGAATTTTTTAATGATCTGGCAGTTCTCTGGTCCCATATATGAGTATGTCGGATTATCAAGGTTGTACTGTACTATTGCTAGCATTTTTTTCTCATGCAAAATCACGTCTACAATCAGTATAATGGACTAAAGTTGACGGAAATTCAATTTAACTGAAGTTAAGAAATGTATGCATTAATATTTTTTTAGTTTAACTCGAAAGTTAAATCATTAAACGATATATTAACTTTGTTAATTAACAATTGAGGGATTAACCATGTTCTGCACAACTTTAGATAACAATCGATACACCTTTGGAGAAGTTAGAGTATTCCTATTCTTTATCCATTATTTAAAGTTTGAACATGCCAACTTTCGCATTTAAATAGTAATTGACGGTTCTTTTTGAAGTGAAGTAGTGATTCCGTGCCAATGAACATAGCTCAGATGATAAATTGAAATTTTTGAAAGTTTATTAACCTGTAGGCTTATTCTAATACCTCTCTTTTTAATTTTAGAATCTGAGCTTGAAATGCCATAACATTTTTAATATTTTATATGCATTTACAGTTTTCTATAATGTTGTATGTGTATATCAATACCTTTTAAATACGATTTGTCTGACAAATTTATGTTGAAAGCAATATCATTAATGCTCTTCTTTAAATAATTCTAATGTTTTGATAAACATGTAATTTTCTTTATTTAAATTTGTATTTTTATTAGATTAGTTTAGTGAATTGTTTTCAACTAAACATATTTATAAAATTCAAACATGTTTATACTATGAGAAAGAAACCTCTATGTAAAAGACATGCATAAATTAACTGCAAACTTACAGTATTAACTAACATGTATTGGAACACCTTGTCTGAGTCAGAACTTGTATACCCCATTTTATTTTCATTTATAACATACTCAAAAGCTTGGTCCTGACTGAATTTGCATATACAGGGTGGTCCTAAACTATGCCAAAAATGTCAAAGCAGGCAGAGGGGACCAAGATGGTTCAGAATCGTTTAGCAATGTGGAGTCGGAAACGTTGTCCTCGTGTACCTGTTAATTATAATTTTGGAACAATAGTGATCTTTCTGACTACTTTTCATCAAAAACGAATGCATCTTTCGCAAAAAGCACATGATTAAAATTGATTACTAAAGTAGGGATTGTACAGTGATTACAAGATTGATTATTAAAGTGATTGTTAACAGGTAAATGAAAAAAAACATTTCTGACCCCGCACCTATGTCATTCTAAACCGTTTGTTTTCCTCTACCACCCATCAATCTTTGCCTATGAGTTTCGAAACACCCTGTATATGCATAATGCTATGAAAAATTCACTTTTTTTTTAATGACATACTTTGCTTACAGGGTATAATTTTTTTTTCTTTTGTAACTGGTATTCACTGCAGTATTTTGTAATCGATTCATGCTGGCATTTTCTGATTAAAGTATAAATTTTAAACAAAGTTGTTTTGTTGAAGCCCTTCCCCCCTTCTGAAATTTGGAGTCCTATTATAAAAATGATTACTATATCTTTTTGTTAAGACACTTTTTGCATCACAAGTGGTTTCCTCTGAAACTTAGCTTTAAATATGGGTTAGGACCCCTTAGAAAGACCCCCAAAGTGGGCACCCCGCCCTTCGGCCTAGAGCCCACTTATAGCCAATTTGGCCGTAATCCCACAACAATGACCCTGTCTCACAAAAACAACTATCTCTTATTTTAAAATAAGAGTTATTTGATATATATATCAGAGTAATTTGATTATTTCTCAGTAATTTTACGCCTTTATGTAGTGGCCCCTAAAAGTCAGGAGCCCCAAAAATCTTTGAAATAGTTCAATGTGGTTTTTAGGCACATAAGCCCAATTTTCAAATTATTACATATTCTAACTAGCCGCCTCCGGCGACCCGTTGGTTCGCCATTTAAATAAATCTTGTGAGAAAATTCTGTTCCTCACCGGCTTCCTTGGCACTGAAATCTCTCCGATTCCGAATGGAATTTAAAATTAAACTAATTCAATTTAAGTTTTTTAAATTTACATTATCTCATAAAGGTGCTTTATTTAAAAAAGATAAATCTTATTAAGCTTAAACCATCAAATAACATTTTTATTCATATAATATTTTTATTTGAATTATCGTAATTTAGGCCCAGAAGACCAAAATTTATAATTTCCTGTAAACCTGTACTCTCCCGCGGTAAATAATTATATTTAATTAATGAATATTAACTAATCCAAATAACTTCTACACTGCCTTAATTAAAAGGATCTCGCGCGTTCATCAATATTGATATCAAGTATTATCATCGCATCTTCCCACACCGCCGTGCCTTACGAGCCGGCAAAACACATTTGCAGAAAGAATCCAATATGGCGAGCGCGAGCTCGTAGTTTCCTCCGATCAACTTCATTAATATGCAAGGAGTTAAAAAATGATTGCTAAATTTCTTTACGTTTCTCTATTTGTTTACATTACAAAAAGTGCGATTTAAATGATTACAGTAGGCCGATGCCAAAATAGTCTCTTTTTAGTCGCCTGTGGCAGCCCTGTATCGGGCAAAATGTTAGGCGTCAAAAATGACGACTGGTTCTTTAATCTTGGTCGTCAAAACAAAAATTACAGTTGCAAAATACGACTAACGACCGCTAATTTCGCGCCCTGAGAGGGTTACAAACAGGAGCGGCGTCCCTAGGGTAAGTGGCGCCCCTTGCTAATGCAAAAAAGACACCCTTTTTATGCTCTACTTAGTTTTTGAGTTCGAAATGACGGCCCTTCGAAGCCGGCGTCCCGATGCAATGCTTACCGTGTCGGGCCGTCCCTGGTTACAAAAATAAGATGGCTAAATGATAAAAACCTACAAAAAGGTACAAATTATTTTCGTCCTATATTCATTCTGAAGAGCTTCTGGATATACTGTCCTTTATCAAAAATGGAAAGGAAAAAAACTAAGAAAATCTGAAACACTTTCAGATTTTAAATACGCACTCAAGTGCTATGTATTAAAAGCGCATTATAATCCATGGATCTTCCCTATTTTCGGAGTGTGATTAAACACAATTAAAATGGATATTTCTAACATCCTTTTTCTGGATGTAATACATTAGAAATAGATGAGGAAAAACTGCGCGGAAAAATGCAAAATTCGAACTGAAATAAAAATTTAAAAACTCAATCAGGTGTATTCATAATCCAAGTAGAAGAAGCAGACGATAAATAGCGCTTGGCGCTAGAATCACATCTCCTCAAAATCGCATATCAACCATTTTACTCGTTGCCAAATTAAAAAGTTGCGCCTTTTAGTTTTGGAAAATTTCCAAATCCTATTTTCCTTTTGAGTATAAAACATTTCATTCCTGCTCTGATTTCACATGCACACGATACTTTAATTAAAAAATAACATTACAAATAATTTAATCTTTAAAAAAAAAATCGTTATTCTTTTATTTTTACTTCAAGAGTCTGAATCATTTAATAAACTTGCCAAATAGGGCAACCTAGATAGGCTCAAACCTCGCTGTTTCCACTGCGGGGTTACCATTGCGAAATGGCGAGAGCAAAAATGATCCTTTTGCGACACGTTTTTTATCGATATCTCCTAAAATAATTCGAATTTCGAAAAAATCGCTTCGAGGTGTGTCGGGACCCGTCCTGGAGAATTTCCGTACAAAATTGGGTAGGTTTACGATCCCCCGTTTCGGAGCTACGCGAGACACAGACAAACAAACAAACTAACGGACAGTTTACACTTTGTTTTATTTATATAGATAGATAGTCTATTCCCTCCAAATTCCCTAGTGAAGGGCCCCTTTTCAATCCCTAGCCGAGTGGCCCCAAAGAAGCCAGTCCGGCCCTGAAATGACCAGTGACTCCATGACTTCCCTGGTAAATAACATGTATCACGGCCCTTATACATGACTTTAAATAAATGCAAAACAAAAAAAAAAATCTGGAGTGACTCCACTCTACTTTCCGAACACTTACGATTAAGATCATGACCAAGCATTTAAATAAATTTTAATCGATGAATCATTCAAATATATATACTAAATTGAAGCTCAATCGAATGCACCGTTTAAACGCTAGCGCAATTTCAAGAATTTCGTCCCATAGGCCGTAATGTAAAAGAAATCTTTGTCGTAGCCCTGTAGAAAAACAATAAGTCCTATACACACCAAAATCAAAACAGGTCTTGCGACGGTGGTTTATAATATATATACCCAATTGGAGCTCAATCGAATGGACCGTTTAAACGCTAGCGCATTTTCCAGAATTTTCCCCCATAGTCCATAATGTAAAAGAAATTTTTGTCGTAGCCCTGTAGAAACACTATAAGTCCTATACACACCAAAATCAATGCAGGTCTTGCGACGGTGGTTTATAACATATATACCCAATTGGAGCTCAATCGAATGTACTGTTTAAACGCTAGCGCACTTTCAAGAATGTCTCCCCATAGGCCATAATGTAAAAGAAATTTTTGTTTTAGCCCTGTAGAAAAACGATAAGTTCTATACACACCAAAATCAATACCGGTCTTGCGACGGTGGTTTATAACATATATACACAATTTGAGCTCAATCGCATGCCCCGTTCAGGAGCTATCGTGTTCACTCACATACATACATACATCTCGTAAAAATAGCATAAATGAATTCAGAAGACCTCAAAACGTGTCAATACACCAAAATCTCAAATTCGAATTTTTTCATGATTACAATACTTTTCTTACATGGTACATGTTCGGAAAGTAATTACTTGAGCAGTCTATATCAATTTCCGTTAAGAGCTGAATAAATAATTTAAAAAAAAAATGTGAATACCTATTACAAAAATATTAAAGAGATCCAATTACATGTATTGGAAAAGTTGCATAATATGTATTGCTGAACTCGATGAGAAACTTTCGTTAGAGAAAAGTGCCGTTAAGTTGGTTTGTTGATGTTTAATGAGCACGTGGTCCAAAAAACAAAATGCCATGAAATTGTTTGTTGGTGTTTAATGAGCACGAGGTCCAAAAAAAAAAAAATGCCATGCAAACGAGACGGGTTCAATGGAGCCATACATGTTCTATTCCTCTGATTCGTTCTATATTTTAGTAGTCTTGGACCAGCCTCGACCTTAACAATCCTGGAGATCTATTCTCCCCCGGTTGTTCCGAAAGGGTCACTGGTTACCTGCTGATTGAGCAGAACCAGTTGCGTGGTTATCGACTGCGCTTAGAAATGGACGCGAGACGAAAAATAGGCGTCTCGCAAAACAGCCAAAAAGCCTTGTCTCGTCTCGCAAAAAAAAAACTGTCATCTCTGTCTCGTCTCGCATCCATCCCTTACAGCGCTGACAACCTCGGAGGTCATCGGGAGGTCGTTTAGCCAATCACAAGAACCCCTTGACTCTCCTCCTTAAGACTCCGCCTCAAGGCAGGGCCGAATTAACCACCGACAATTTTTAACAGCCGGGAGAGAATAGACCTCCTGTTCCCTTCACCAGGTGTGATTTTTAAAGAAGGAGGAAGCAACCCAATTTCGAATAAAAAGCACACCATTTTTTTTTCCTTCTTCATTTAAGCTTAAAAGATCTGACTCAGCACAGCATTTAAGTCCAAGTTCCATGTATTCCGTTCACTGTCCCATGACACAGGATTTTCCTGTTGTATTTAAAACACTCAAAAAACACTGTGTTAAAAGAAAGTGTCTAATTTTGGTGTGTGTGTGTGTGTGTGTGGGTGTTGTGCGAAATGTGCTACAGTATTTGGATGTGAAGATACGTTGTTATATATTGCTATAAAATATTTTTGTGATAATAAAATATTTATTATATTATACCGTTTGCAGTGTTTTTTGCGTCTTTGCTTGAATTATGTTTGTGAAATGAACATGTAGATCAGGGTTTCTACAGACCTGGAAAGTCGGGGAAATGAGTTTTAGTCAAGTCAGGGATTTGGGGAAAAAAGTCAGGGAAATTTGAAGAAAGGTCAGGGAAATGCAAGAATATTTTAATTTTGCGGCGAAATCAAGAAAAGGTTTGAACCTAATTGTAGACATTGTTTTATTTTCATTATCTTATTGAACCTTATAAATAATTTTAAAATGTCTCCTTTATTAACCTATCTTGTTCCGTTGAAATATTCTTAATTTTATCCTAAATTAGTATCAAACATGGTTTTTGTTAGAATCCAGTGATGTCCAATAATATTTTTGTGTATATTGATTTTATTATTTTTTTTTTTTTTTCGTATAAAAAAGGGGCAAAATATATAAAAAGTTATTAATTATTAAAGGATGTAATATTAAAAATAGAAACGCGCAATTCGGGAAAGCACGCTAGATAAAAAGTCAGGGAAGCAAAAGCTGTGAAATCTGTAGAAACCCTGTAAATGGTCAGTGCAAGATGCCGTACTTACTTACTATATTTGGAAGGAAGAATGTAGAGTGTCCACTGGCCAGTGGCGGATTCAGAAATTCTCTTTTGGGAGGGCTAAATTTTGCTTATTTCACCCAAACAAAATATACAATAAAGCAAAATTTTAGTCTAAACCAATGTAAAAACTTTTAGGAGGGACTAAGTGCTGAAAAAAGATCACTTTACATATTCAAAGTGCATAATGAAGCAGAATGTAGCACTTCAGCAATCTCTTTTTGGGGGGGGGTGAAGCCCCCTAGCCCCTCCTCTGAATCCGCTACTGCCGCTGGCAATGAAAAAAGACACTTTTACTACAAAGTTAAAGGTAAGGCAACTGGGATACTTTTCTAGTTTAAAAAAGATGCCATTTTCAAATATTAGACGAATTGGTGGGAGATAAACTGTTGAAAGCTGCCAAAGTTTGAAATTTTTTGGTGATTTATCGACATTTTTAAAAATCGTGTAATTGATTATTTAGAGACATGTTTGGTACCCAAAAAAAAGTCCCCAAAATTGAACCTAGCGGGGCGCTATTTTTCATATTGGGCGAGAAACTAACAAACCCTACTGTTATTACAAAGGAAAAGCATAGTTTACAGGTCTCAATTCTGATGAGTGTTTTATTGAACAAGGAAGACAAATAGAATACACTCATGGATTATGATACACTCTTCAAACAGTATTTATGTAAGTGAATTATAGTTAGAATGTGCCTGGCAGGGACGTAGCGAGAAAAAAGGTTTCGGGGGGTGCTCAAACGATGGAAAAACGAAGAATTTCTCACAAAATGCTTGATTTTTTGACATCCAGTTATTGAAAATTCAACATATAGAAAGAAGTCCAGGCAGGATTGGGTTTTTGGCATGACAGAGGTAAAAACCATGTTTTTACCTGTAAAAACTCAAAAACCTACTTTTTCTTTATGGTACAGCTAACAATAACTTTCTGTATAAATTTTTCTTAGCTATTAAAAAACTATAATTATAGTATTATGAGCATATATAATTATTTTATCATGCTGTTAAGTCGAAAAGTATTAAGTTATTAGAATTTTTGACACATACCTTTACTATTTTGCGATGAAATTTAAAATCCGAATTCTGCACTTAAATTATTACTTTTTATATTATTTTTTAAGATACACATGTTTGTCTGCATAATCTTAAAATATTTATCCAAAATTTATAACCACCCCAAATATAAACCAAATAAATAATCACTGCTATTTTTATCGAACTGAAACAGTCATTTAATTAAAAAAATTAGCATTAATATTAACCAAAAATGTATGTAAAATGACATTTTTAGAAATCAGAATTGCTGCCTCGAAGCATGTGATAGAAAGTTTCTCACGTTCGTTTCTTTGGAGTTTTCCTACAGCAAAGATTTTACAAAAAATTCTAAGGCTGGATAACTTGTACGTTACATCCTCCCACCCCAATGAAAAAAATCTGGAGTGACTCCACTCGACTTTCCGAACACTTACGATTAGAATCATTACCAAGCATTTAAATAAATTTTAATCGATGAATCATTCAGCAAAAATTCTCAGTTTTTTTCAGTTTGAGCTCAATCGAATGTACCGTTTAAACGCTGGCGCACTTTCAAGAATTTCCCCCCATAGGCCATCCTGTAAAAGAAATCTGGGTCGTAGCCCTGTAGCAAAACTATCAATCCTATACACACCAAAATCAATACCGGTCTTGCGACGGTGGTTTATAACACATATACCCAATTGGAGCTCCATCGAACTCCCCGTTCAGGAGCTATCGTGTTCACTCGCATACACAAAAACACACACACATGCATACATACACCTCGTAAAAATAGCATCCATGAATTCAGAAGACCTCGAAACGTGTCCATACATCCAAATCTCGAAGTCGAATTTTTTCAGGATGACAATACTTCCCTTACATGGTACATGTTCAGAAAGTAAAAATGATCTAATCAGAATTTCTAGGGTGTAATACATAAAATGCTACATGGTATTCAAAAATAATAATGGAATGTGTCATAAAATAAAACCTATAAATGTAAAATAATAAAAAATAAATAAAAATCTTATTTACTTTACTTACAATCTGTAAAATTATGAAGTAATCCTGTTGGGAAAATGTAAATTTCCGAATCATTTAACGTTAATCCAGTTATTTTTTGTGAAATATCTTTCATAACCTTTTTTAAAACAACTTAATTGTTTTAAGATACAATCTTTATTTAAATTATAATTAACCGAAATAAAATAGATATGCCATGTTACCAAAAATCTGGGTCTTTGACATGGCAAGGAGGTTTTTGACACGACGACATGGTAAAAACATCTTTGCATTAAAAAATGTGAAGCTTTTGGAGGAAATATCACCTGCAGCGCGATTTTTCTAAAAAAAAAAACATCCGTATCCCTTCGAAAAACTATTATTTCTAGAACACCCCCCAAAAGTTTTGCAACGTCGACGGCACTGGTACAAACTTTCGATTCTTCCGAAGCTATCGGGGGGAGTGCGTGTGTGGTGCTATTATGGCAAGCCTAATGTGTGTTTCTTTCTTTAAATATGACAATTTATGTAATAGAATACTTACTCATTTTACCATTTCACGTCATAAGACAAAGTGCTCATAAAACTTAAAAAAGAAAAATGTTATGGGGGAATGTGTTGTATTAGGGGAAACATTTTTAAAATTTAAGTTTTGGGAAAGGGTTGCCCTTTGAGGCGCAACCCTTTCCCAATGCTGAAAAAGGGGCAGCCGTTGCCATCGCTCGACTTAACAAACGTTCATCCGCCATCTTGCTGGTAGTTAAGTCGAGCGATGGCAACGGCTGCGCTTTTTTCAGCATTGGGCCCTCTATCCAGAAGCTCTCACATTCTTCCATTTTTCGGCAGACGTGAATGCTGTTAAAAATAATCGTGACAATTTTTCTACGGGAAAGGACGTGCTAAAAAAGTAAAGGATTCTCGTGGAGCTATGTCACCCGTAACTATTTTTATAGAAATCAAGTCTATTCTTCGTGACTGGCAACAGTCAGAACGTCCGAGTTCGGTGCGGTGTTCCCAGAGCGGGAACACTGCGCGTTAAAGGGTTAAATGTGTGCAGCTGTATTTGTAACTAGCGCAATGCAAAGTGACTAAGAAAATTTAAAATCTTAAATGTACTATGCTTATAACTATTTAAAATTAAAAATTATTCATTTTATGACCTGACAATTTTTTTATGTTGTTAAATCTGACACTAGTTTGTTCAATTAAATAAGTGCAAAAATATTATCTGCTTAGCACACAAAAGGTCACTGTGAAAATTATATTTGAGCTATGTTACAGCACTCCAAAAACATTCATACATGGACATGGTTGCAAAAAATAAAATGAAATACATATAAATAAATAAGCTATTTTATTTCGCCTTCATTTTAGAATTTCTCTTTCCAATGTTTTGCGTAAAGAAGGGAGGGGGGAATCTATACTATAAATAAAGCAATCTGTAAACTGTCCGTTAGTTTGTCTGTCTGTGTCTCGCGTAGCTCGCAGACGGGTGATCGTAGACCTACCAAATTTTGAACGGAAATTCTCCAGGACGGGTCCCGACACACCTCGAAGCGATTTTTTCGAAATTCGAATTAGTTTAGGAGATATTGATAAAAAAACCCGTCAAAAACACCAATTTTTGCTTTCCGCAATACCGCAATTGTAACCCCTGCAGTGAAAAAGTGAGAAATAGGCATTGAGGTTGCCATGTTCGGCGAATTTATTAAATGATTTAGACTCTTGAATTAAAAATGAAAGAATAATCATTTTTTTTTCTGTTTAGAAATATTTGTAAGGCTGTTTTTTAATTAAAATATCGTGTGCATGTGAAATCAGAGCAGGAATGAAATCTTTTATACTCAAATTAAAAATAGGATTTGGAAATTTTCAGAGACTAAAATGTGCAACTTTTTAATTTGGGGAAAAATAAAATGGTTGATATGCGATTTTCCGAAGATGATTCTAGCGCTTGGCGCAATTTAATGAGAGGGTACTTTTAAAAACAAGCGTAGGTTATCTTATAAATAAAAATGAAATTCTGTTTGCCAGTTTGTGGATTTGATTTGTATACAAATCTACAAAAATGAACCTATCAGCCTGAAATTTTGCACAGATATGTAAAATAATATGGAATAAATGGTAATCCACTTTAAAACTTTGGAAATCCACCCGTTCCCGGAATTTTTTATGTTCTCCACGCAGAAAGCTTTCCGTAATTGTAACCCCTGTAGTGAAAAAAGTGTGAAATAAGCATCGTAGTTGCCGTGTGTGGCGATTTTTCCAAATAAAATGTTTTAAATTCTTAAAGTAAAAATAAAAGAATAATAATGATTTTTTTTTTTTAGTTTACATTCGTAAGGTTATTTTTTAATTAAAATATCGTGTGCACATAAGAAATAAGAGCAGGAATGAAATGTTTTATACGCAAAACAATGAGGATTGAAGATTTCCGAGACCAATATGTAAATTTTTTTAGTTTGGCGAAAAATAAAATGGCTGATAGGCCGATTTTGAGAAAGTGAGTTCTAGCGGTTTGCACAGTTTTAGGCTTGGCGCAATTTACTGAGAGCTTAAGGAAATAGCATTTTTGAAAACAAGTGTATAGGATTTATTAGAATACAGCATTAAATTTTAATTATCCGTGCAGAAATAATGCAGTTATTAGGGCATTTCAAGCGATCTATCTACAGAAATCTCGCCAATTGAGTACATTGATTTCCCTGAAAAAGCTCTTGCAAAATGGCGTATTGGCACTTTGACGAGGCTTACATTTGAAACTGGATTTCATTTCAGACTTGTATGTATATAATAACACTGGTTATAGATAAAAATGAATGTTGGTATGTGTGTATGAGGTTGAAAAACTCCAGCACCGTTTCACCGATCACCATGAAATTTGGTTCACCTAAGTCTTTTATCATGGAGAAGGTTTTTATGCTATCCGTTTTCCTCTAACTTGCTACTAGGTGGCGCAGCAGAACGTCGAATTCTATTCCGTTTAGCCGTTTGCTATGCGAATATCGTCCAACCCATTTCGATGAAATTTGGTACACGCGGATATTAGAACACGGAGAATATTTTTCACTATCCATTTTGCTGTAACTTGCCGCTAAATGGCGCTGCAACGCATCAACTTCTATACCGTTCGACTGATCGGCATAAAATTTTTTATACTTACACATTTGAGCACGAAGAATATATTCTAACTGTCTTCCTTTTGATGTTACTCACCACTAGATGGCACTGCAATACATTATTATTTTAACTCGCCACTTGATGACGCTGCAGCAGGCCAAATTCTTGACCATATATTTTGGCGTTATGCATTTTGCTATAATTCGCCACTTGTCGCGCTGTAGCAAATTATTACTTTAATTAACCACTAGATGGCGCTGCATTGTATCAATTCCTGACTGTGCAACTGATCGCTATGAAAATAGGTTTACATAGATATTTGAACACGGGGAAGTTTGGCGTTATCCATTTTCCTATAACTTAACACTAGATGTCGCGTCAACACTTGAACTTCAGGACTATCCAGCCGATCGTCATGAAAATTCGTATACATCGATATCTGAATGCGAAGAATATTTTCGCCGTATCCGTTTTGCTAAAACTCGCCAGTAGATTGCGCTACGCCGCATCGCCTTCTGCACCGTACAAACGATTGCCTTGAAATTCGGTATGCATGATTATTCAGGGTTCCTACGCCCTCAGGGAAACCTGGAAAACAGGGAAAACTCAGGGAATTGAAAATTAGCTCTTAAAACTCAGGGAAATCTCATGGGAAAATGTAATTTTGCTTTAAAAACCTGGAAATTCTAGCTTCAACCCTGGAATATTAAGAAAATTTACCCTCCTCTCTTTATTTTTATGGCTTTCACCCTATTCAATGTCAACTAATGAAGCACTCATGCAATTGGAAACGGATTATACAAAATTAATCATCTATCACTTAAGACTGCTTAGGACGAATAGCACACTTGCTTCTCATTTTGTCTCTGCAGTTCTGAGCATTTGTGATTGCTCCCTTTTCTCATTTGAGTTGGAGGGGCTGTTTTTTGTATTGTGTACTGTGCACAAAGTTAGATTGTGTAATATTATCACGTATATACAAACTCTGCTGATATTTGCTAGATTACAATGTAGAATGTGTGTTCCTATTAGTGTTAAATATTTCATTGTTTATGCATAGGATTGGTGGAATTTACTTAGTTCTAAAGCATACGGCAATTTTCACCAATAGCCTTGTGTACTGGCAATAGTATAAAAAACATATCTTGAATCTATTAATCAATGAAGTGGTCCCAAAGATTCTTTTTTACTTCTGTAAAGCTGTTGCATCATTTCTGATATTTTATAGGTGAAATTGAATTTAAAACCATGTTTGATATAAATGTAATCCACTGATTTTGTGATAATTGAGGGGGTGTATCATTTTGATGACCATAGTGCTATCCTAATTTCATTATCTTAGACTGGGGCATATAAATTAAAAGTATTTAGTCTTTATCTTATGTTTATTTTTTTGCGATAACCTGGAAATTCTTGAAAAATCGCCTGGAAAACTCAGGGAATTTCATTTTGAAAAATGAGTATGAACCTTCTTATTGAACACAATATAACGCGATATCCATTTTGCTATATCTCTTTATTACAATAAATAGCAATCACAATAAATCGTAATATCCAAAAGTCCATTCATTCCCGTGCGAAGAACGGGTACTTCAGCTAGTAATAAATAAAATAAAAGAGTTACTCTTCGGAAAGCTAAACATGTTTAATTGCATGATTGGTTGAAAAAGTTGAATATATGGAGCAGAATATAATATTTCTGTGTTTTTTATTGACTTTATTTATGTTACTTTCGTGGAGGGCCTCATTATCGAATGGGCAAATAAGGACTTTGCCCAGGGCCTCCAATTTCAAATGTTGTTCTGATATATTCTTTTTTATATCAAAATTTTATGTAAAATAAAACAAATTTCATAGATGGGGCCCCCAAATCCAACAATGCCCAAAGCCCCTGTTGGTCATACGAAATTTCGTGAGGTACTATACCTTTAGAATTGTATTTGTTGGCACCATTAAATTTATTTTAAAAAAACGAACTCGGCGGGAGGAGCCCTCATCCCTTATGTAAAAGTTACTTACATTTTATTAAACCAAAGCTTTACATATATGAGCAGACTTCAAGTATGTTTAAAAAAATAATACTTTACATAAAAATATATGTAAAAGCCATTTAAAAAGTAATAAGCAAAGTTAACAAGCGAGGATTACTTCCGATGAATTTGACGATCGTTAAAATTGAAATTGTATAAAAATTTGCAAAATTGTTTGTTTCATTTGATAATTTTACATACGTATAAAATAACGTCATGCATACATTAAATATGTATAAAAGAATTTTCATGCAATTCTATTTCCAGTCATCAAACCTGTCGGAAACTTAAGATTGCCTTTATTGCGGAGCTTACACTGAATTTCATTAACGGGCATTTAAATTTTTATAGTTTTATACCTCATCTTAATTAAAACATGGGTTTTTTATTAAATTTTTTACTTCAAAAAAGAAAAAGTCCTCCGAATGTAGGCTCATACCATGAAAAGCGTGCTCATTTCAGACCAAAGCTTTAATATAAATTTTAAAAATAGAAATTGCGGACGAAATTCGTTTACGTAAAGTACAATTTTAAATAAATTATTGGTGAATTATTAGTACGAACATTTAAATATAGATGGCAGCACTACACAACGGGCCGAATAGCCTGTAAGCTATCCGCACCGGTCGGTCCTAATATAAGGTGACCAGATTTTTGTAGTCACAATCGGGGACCTGTCCCCGATTCTGACAACAAAACTGGGGACATTTATAATTAATGCAATAATTAACAGTGATTTAATTGAAAAACAATGCAATAATTAAAAATTGTCCCCAGTTCCAGTTTTACATTCTGGGGACAATTTGAAAACGTCCTGAAAATGGGGACTGTCCCCGGAAAACGGGGACGTTTGGTCACCTTATCCTAATAGCCACTCTGCTTTGGGCCGGGATGCGTTCAGACTGCCACTTTCGGGAAATCTCGAGTAAAACACGAACTGCTCGAGTTTTACTCGGGGAGATTGACATCGTTAACGGTTTTGGGTATTTAATAGGAAAAAAGGGGGCGGCACGTATTTACTAACCAGTGGAGCCAATGGGAGCGAATAATATCAATAAACAAAAGCCACGTGATTCCCAATGAAAATCCTTGGGGAGTTGCGAAAAACTCGAGCTACTCAGCTTGGCAGCCTGGACGCTTTGTTTATCTTCTCGAAAAGCTCAAATCGGGCATCCGGGTTTTTCCCGAGTAACTCGATTTACTCAAAAGTGGCGTATCGTAAGTCTGAACGCGCCCTAGGAATCTTTCTACCCCCTTTTTTTCCCTTTGTAGGGGAAGCGGGGTAGAAAGCAGTGAAAGTTCCGGCATTTACTCCGCATTTGTGTGCATGTAAACGGGCCCATATTACACCTTAGACTAACCATATTTTTTAACGCAAAATTGAGGAAATATCAAATTTGAAACAAAATTGAGGACATTTTACAAATAATGAAATAGTTCACAGTAATCTAATTAAAATAAAATGTAATAATTAAAAATTGTCCCCGATTGCTTTTTTACAAATTGGGGACAAATTGCAAAACCCCTCCAGAAATTGGTGACTGTCCCCGAAAATTGGGGACCTATTTATGGTGACCTTGACCTTACCTTAAGGTGACCAAACGTCCCCATTTTCCGGGGACAGTCCCCATTTTCAGGACGTTTTTCAAATTGTCCCCAGAATGTAAAAATGGAACCGGGGACAATTTTTAATTTTTGCATTGTTTTTCAATTAAATTACTGTTAATTATTGCATTAATTATAAATGTCCCTAGTTTTGTTGTCAGAATTGGGGAGGGGAGATTTCCTCAATTTTATGTTGGAAAATATAGTCACCTTATCTGAGACCGTAATCGCAAAAAATCCAGAAATTGGGGACTGTCCCTGAAACTTGGGGTCACTTCCCCTCATGTTTCAATAAGCATTTTTAGCACCTTGGAATATTTAACGTACGACAGAGACTGCGACTTCTGACAATGGCACTTCTACTTCTGCCATTAAGAATCAGCGATTGTTTATTTTGTTTATTATTATCATTTATTTTGAAATTGTGTCAGAGGTTAGATACATTTTAAGTTTAATATTATCTACTAATCTAGGTAAAAAGAAAACAGGTAATGTGCTGGTAATCTTTATTTAAAATTAAAGAAAAAAAGAATTTTTTCTCGAAGTGATTTTGTACGCCAAGTATATTCCGAGTCAAAGATATCGAACAAATTCTTCACTGCTACATAGTTAACTATTAGTTGTATTTTCATTAAAAAAAAATGTAATGCTTAGAGATCGTGTTGCCTTTTTGAAAATACAAATATGCTAGTTGACTTTCATTAAACAATTATTGAATGAAAATAGTTTGATTGATGATCGTATTAGTCAATCTTTTCATAATCATTCACTATACTATTATTAATTTCACTGTTAGACCTTCGATATCATTCTTTTTTGGCGCGGTTTCTCGTGGTGACCATTTTTGGCTCGATGAATGACATTCGATGGCAAAGACTAGCCATTATTTATATTTTATTTAGACACTAGCGTGGTTTCCCCGTTAGCAAGCTGGGACATGCAACCAGTGTTACCCTAGATACCAGCTTCAAATAATGTCCAGTTTCAAATCCAAGAATAATGAGTAAAATGTGAATAAGTATTTACAAATTTGAACCTGAAATGAGACCGACATTCAACTAGAACCTCCCGGTAAACGACATTCTTCTGTTCGACTCTGTTCATTTTTTAGCGTGGTGTATCGAGTACCTTAAACCGGACACAATCCATTTGCGTAATTTGGCGAGAATTCTGAAGACAGGTAGCTTGAAATCCCGTAATAACTGCATTATTTCTGCACGGATAATTAAAATTTAATTCCGTATTTTAATAAAGCTTATACAGTTGTTTTCAAAAATGCTATTTCCTTAGGATCTCGGTAAATTGCGTTAAGCCTAAAACTGTGCAAACCACTAGAACTCACTTCCTCAAAATCACCCTATCAGCCGCTTCATTTTTCGCCTAATAGAAAAATTTTAGGTACTTATGTATTATCCTGGTGGTCATTCCCATCAAATTGTTTTTTAGTAAAATAGGCTGGCAAACTCTTGCCAATCATATTCGGAACCATCATTATTTCATGTGTCCAGCATTCATCTTGGCGAAAAATCGTTGGTCTCGGCAGACCGCCGAGATAATACATAAGTACTAAATTTTGGACTATATTCCGTATACGGTGCTTTGTTTACATGTCAATGGTTTGCTTACAAATCATTGGCGAACAATCTGACGCGAGAGTGAGCGATGCACCGCCAACTGCCGGTGGTAGTTGTGACTGGCAACCATAAAGAATATGTGTTTCGTTAGGTTTGGGAATTTGAAATTGTTTGCGTTATTGATGGAAGGGAATGAAATGTGTTATGTTAATATAAGAAAAGAATTTGTGGGTGTTTGTTAGAAATATAGTACGTTATAAGCCGGTGGGTGTTGGGGACATTTCTGAGCGGTTATTTACCAAAAAAATAGAGGTAAGTGTTCTTTTTTAACGAATCTTTCGATGTTTAAGGTTTTTAATGTGAATTTTAAATTGATATTTGAAGTGTTTATGTTTTCGTAAGTGCTATTTACGTGCTATTCTAATCATACTGACTTTATAAGAGGTGTACAACTAGGTTGTTTAATCCACCGATGTTTTTTTGAGTTGAAAACGGGCCAGTGTTTGCCCAGTTTACATTAGCTGTACAACTAGGTTGCTTAGTTCACTGTTGTTGTTTTTTTTTAGTTAAAAACGGTCCACTGGTTGCGTAGTTTACATAGCTGTACAACTAGGTTGCTGAATCCACTGAGGTTTTTTTAGTAAAAAACGGTCCACTGGTTGCATAGTTTACATAGCTGTACAACTAGGTTGCTGAATCCACTGAGGTTTTTTTAGTTAAAAACGGTCCACTGGTTGCATAGTTTACATAGCTGCACAGCTAGGTTGCTGAATCCACTGAGGTTTTTTTAGTTAAAAACGGGCCACTGGTTGCCTAGTTTAGATAGCTGTACAGCTAGGTTGCTGAATCCACTGAGGTTTTTTTTAGTTAAAAACGGACCACTGATTGCCTAGTTTAGATAGCTGTACAACTAGGTTGCTGAATCCACTGAGGTTTTTTTAGTTAAAAACGGTCCACTGGTTGCTCATTTTTAGTGGAATATATGTGCAATTTTAATGTGCTGATAGTGGAAAATGGTTGGCGACAGTCGCTGGAGCTTGGCGGCCGCCAAGCTCCAGCGACTGTCGCCATGTTTACATGGGGTGAGCACCGGCTTGTATGATTTTACCTAAATTTTATATATTAGTCTCAGAAATCTTGAATCCTTATTATTTTGCATTTAAAACACTTCATTTCTGCTCCGATTTCCTATGCATATTATAATTAAAAAAATAACCTTACAAATATAAACTAACAAAAAAAATCATTATAATTTTATTTTTACTTTAAGAATTTAAAACATTTTATTCAGCGAAATCACCACACGTGGCATCCACAATGCTTATTTCACACTTTTTACCCTAGAGGTGTTACAATTACGAAATTACGGAGTGCAAAAATGAGCCTTTTTGACGTATTTTTTATCAGTATCTCCTAAAATAGTTCGAAATTCGAGTGAGCGGAAGATCTTCCTCAGAATTTTCCAAATCAGTGGACACCTTGGTCGGAACTCAACTCCCTGCCGTTCCAGAGAAGATAGGGCCCCTATACACACATAGATGCATGCATACATGCATTTGTTTACCTCCGAATTTTATTATAATAGAAGATGACATTTCAAATTTTCTTTTATGTTTTCTTTGTGTTATTGTATTTAATGCTGGCTAATTCAGGTTTATTTTTGTTATAAATTAGGGATGCACCGAATATTCGGTTGGTATTCAGTATACTGCCTATTTGGCAGACAAACCAAATATTCGGTTCGGCCGAATACTTTAATATTTGGCAACCAAATAGTAAACAAATTTTAATATTCAACATTTGGTAAAGAAACACATTTTTTTTTCAATATCATGAATGAAAGTTATAGTATAGTACTATTGTACAAAATTAAATTCAAATTGTTACTTACTAATATCACATTTATAGTAATTTTAATGTAAGAGAAAACACTCAGATGTTAAACTTTTTCTTAAATTTTATGACACATTACATTAGCCTTACTATTACTAACTCGTTTAAATATGAAATAGTAACCAGAAAAAAATAACCTCATTATTAAGTGTTCATGAATGTGTAAAGTCAATTAACTGCTAATTTTTTAATGAAATAGATGATATTTTGATGAAGTTCCTATATGGTTGAGTAGAAGGATGTCTCACATTTTTGTCGAATAATTCAGAAGCACCTCTTGCTAGATTAAAATCTGAAAGCTCTGCCCCTTCTAAAGAAATTGTCTGAAGGTTATTCAATTCCTCTGTATTTAACCGATTTTTAGCATCAGTTTTTTTTTATGTGTTTCACAGTAGGAAATGTTCTTTATACTTTGGCGTTTGACACTGGTAATAATCTAAGAATATCTATCATGCAATTTTTTTTTTTTTTATCTGTTTAAAAAAATGTTTAGGGTTATTTTTGGACTATATTTCGTATACAGTGCTGTTTGCATTTTGATGTTTTGTTTACAAATTGATTTGGCGTTGGCTCTGGCGCCGTCATGGGCGATGCTCAGCTGGAGTGAAGTACCCTGCCGGTGATTGTTTAGACTAGTAACCAAAGAGAAACACGGGGTGTTTTGAAGTATGGGATTTTCATTCAGTGCTAATTGAATGACGATAGTTGTTTGTTTGTGGCTGGTGGTAGAGTGGATTAAGTTAATGATTGATTTTCCTTGTGGTTTTGATTCTGTTTTACGGACTCTTTATCGTAGGTTAGTAAGCGTATCGGGAAATTTCGTCGGTGGTATTTATGTGTGGAATATGGAGTTTTTTTATGTTTTGAAAGGAAAAGGAGCGTTCTTTTGTGAGTGTTTGATAGAAATATGGTGTGAATATAGAGCTAAATAAAAGAAAGCATGCTGGTGTTATGCTATAAGCCGGTGGGTGTTGGGGACATTTCTGAGTGGTTATTTAAAAAAAAATAAAGTTAAGTGCTCTTTTTTAACGAATCTTTGGAATATTTAAGGTTTTTAATGTGAATTTTAAATTGATATTCGATGTGATTTATGTTTTCGTAAGTGCTATTTACGTGCTATTACGCGCGTATGTCGTAAGTGCTATAACTGCTATTTACGTGCTATAAAGTCCATACTGACTTTATAAGAGGTGTACAAGTAGGTTGTTTAATCCATCGATGTTTTTTTGAGTTGAAAACGGGCTAGTGTTTGCCCAGTTTACATTAGCTGTACAACTAGGTTGCTTAATTCACTGTTGTTTTTTTAGTTAAAAACGGTCCACTGGTTGCGTAGTTTACATAGCTGTACAACTAGGTTGCTGAATCCACTGAGGTTTTTTTAGTTAAAAACGGACCACTGGTTGCCTAGTTTAGATAGCTGCACAGCTAGGTTGCTGAATCCACTGAGGTTTTTATAGTTAAAAACGGGCCACTGGTTGCCTAGTTTAGATACCTGTACAACTAGGTTGCTGAATCCACTGAGATTTTTTTAGTTAAAAACAGTCCACTGGTTGCTCATTTTTAGTGGAATATATGTGCAATTTTAATGTGCTGATCGTGGAAAATGGTTGGCGACAGTCGCTGGAGCTTGGCGGTGCGCACCGGCTTGTATGATTTTACCTTATTTTTTGCATCTGAAAGTTTTCAGTGCAATTTGTGCAATAGTACCGACACACAATAAGTTTTGAATTGCATTACTGCTTATTTCCAACCCTGCTTGGTGATTGAATTTATTTCGGTAGCTGCTGTAACCCACAAATACCAAAATGTCAAATTGGATTAATTTGATGAAAGAAAAAACACTGGCATATTTTACAGAAAAACACCCAAAGGTACTTACGTATTACCCCGCCGGTCTGCCAAGACGAGCGATTTTTTGCGAAGATAAATGCTGGGTGCATGAAATTATTGATGGTTTGGAATACGATTGTTAACAGTTTGCCAGCATATTTGAGGAAAAAATAGTTTGGCGGGAATGGCAGCCTAGATAATATGCAAGTACCCACTCAAAATACTGGTGTTAAAAGATAAAATAAATAAAAATTTTGTGTAAAGAACACAGTGATATGAAGAATTATGACTAACAAAGAATGAATAAATTTTCAGTTGAAACGATCGTACCTTGGGTACTTACGTAATAATCTGGCGGTCTGCCGATAAATGCCAGACACATTTGACGAATAAATAGTTTGGTGGGAATGACCACCGGGATAATACGTAAGTACTGTATCTTGTTATAGGTATCATTTTATGTGTATTTTTTACACAATTTTATTTATTTTACTGGCATATTTTCTTTATTTTACATGTATTACTTATTTTCTGTGTAGAAATACAATTATTTGAATGACTCTTTTGAAATGATCATTGTTATTAGCATTATGTTGTATATCACTAATCTGTTTTCCATTCTCTGTAGTTATGGCAGACAGCTTAGCCCCAGTCGTTGCGCAGCATTATAATCAAATTCAAGAAAAAGGTCTTAAAGAGAGGAAACAGAGTCGCATATTTCATATGCGGAACTTCAATAACTGGATCAAAAGCATGCTTATAAGTAAGTGCTCCTTGCTGTACACTAAATTGCCTTCTAGCGTCTGTTATTTAAATTTTTATCACTGCAGTGCTACTTTGTTCACTCCGGTATTTTCTGTTGTCTTAATTTGTGGGTAGATTTCTGCCGATATATTTCTGTTGCATTTTTTAACAGGGTAACAGTGTATTCAATTGAGCTCAAATTTGGTGTATATATTATAGACCACCGTTGTACAACCAGTTTACAGCCTATGGAGAGAAATACTTAAAAGTGCCAGATAGTGCCTGGGGGGGGATAGAATGTTGAAAGTCACCAGGGTTTGTAATTTTGGATGATTTAGGTTTGGTGCCAAAAAATGTCCTCAAAACTGAATCAAGCATGACGATATCTTTTCCTCCTTAAATGCATCGCGATGCATATCTGCATTGTATTTTTAAAACACGATCACTCCCACAGTATGTTGTAGTATTTTGAAATTTTGTACATCAATTTCAAAAATGAAATATAGTTTTTGATAATAAATTATTCGTATCGTGAATAATTAAAGTTTTGCATATTTCTTTCAAACTTTAAATGTCTTTAAAAGGGTTAAATTTGGCTAGAAACTGGCAAATACTGCAGTTTATTACAAAGGAGAAGTATAGCAAGGATATGCCTAG
Organism: Cheiracanthium punctorium; assembly: GCA_038373885.1. NCBI lineage: Eukaryota > Metazoa > Arthropoda > Arachnida > Araneae > Cheiracanthiidae > Cheiracanthium > Cheiracanthium punctorium. The sequence continues at coordinate 73,410 of JAWZYV010011990.1, forward strand.
CAAAGATTGTAAAACAGTTTTTTCAGACGATTTGAATATAAATTTCAGTTCCAAAGAAGTGTTTTATGGAACAGGGAAGGCAAATACACAGTACATTCATGGAACATAATACACTTTCCAAACAGTATTTATAAAAGTGAAGTATAATTAGAATATTCTTGATGAAGATTGTTAAACCGTTTTGGTAGACAATTGCAATATAGATTTCAACTGCTATTGACTGCTATAATGTGATAAAACTCAGCTCCTACATTTCACCAGATGTAAAAGTTGAAAGGAAAAAGGGCTTAAGCATTTTTTTGCCCAATAACCTTAATTTCATAATAATATAAGTCCACAAAGGAAAAATCAATTGTTGTGGAAAAAATTATTTTATTGAATTTGCAGTAAAATGTTTCTTAAACAAACAAATCAATAAATCAGTTTTTCAATATTAATTCATTGTTGTGCTGTATGTGAATATGAAAATAAAAACATTTTTTTTCACTTTTCCATTTCTATAAACCCTTTGCAATATACCCAGAAAATCATTGATGATTCTACAGTTATATTTTTCAAATTAATAATATTTCTAAAAATTTTGTTGAGAATTGAACATTGTTTTTATTTTGCCTTTGTTCTAAAACCAGCCCTAAATTTATTTTGATTTAAGCTCGAATAAAAAAATAAAAAAAAAAAAAAAAAAAAAAATAGAACTTGAAATTAATTATAGTTTATCTTCATTTAAAAACCAGTTTTATGCATCATACTGCATGACAAAATGTTGTCACAAAAGTTGACAGAATGGACGAAACAAACAAAATGTTATTTTGCTTGTCCAGTAGGTCTGTAAAAACGAGTTCACATATCATTTTCTATGCTTCAAAGTGTTTCATTTTCATTTGTAAATTAAATTTTAAAATTTAGACATTACATCTTTAAAGAATTAATATACAGCAGGAAATAAACATTTTTTGAAAGTTAAAATGAAAAACTGATAATTGTACTTACCATTGAGAGAAAATAAGTTTAATCAAGGCAATACGTCACATACTGCATTATTACTGAATATTGTTGAAATTTATAGTCAATTGAATATCGTAGGTATGATTTATATTCCGTTTCAGGAAACATTATTTACTATATAAAACTCCCTGATATCAAGCTTATGCAATATCTGAAATATAATAGAAAAATTTCAAGTGTAAAGAAAATCACAAATAAAACATGCTTTCATTGTTATTCAAAGCTCAATCTGATGCATCGATTCTGATCACTATTATTTCATGATTTTATTTTTATTACCTTTTATCAAAAGGCTTCAGCAAAATAGCGACATGTCTTGTTTTATTTTCACATTATTGTATAATCTTTTTGCATTTTGCTAAACATGTGATCGTAGTAGAAACCCCAATTTTGGTTTAAATCAAAATTTGTGAATTAATATTCGGTAGCCAAATATTAGGTTATAATTTTTCTGAATATTCAGTTATTTCTCCAAACCACTATTCATTGCACTACTATTATTTATGATGGCATATTTTTAGGATGTTTAGGGATCGATGCAGACAAAATTTATACCTATTTTGCAACCCTTTCAAAAAATGCAATATAATAAACAGCCCTTGATAGGCAACTTACCGTACATTCTTATTTGTTTTGTAAATTATTTTAACAAAAAAATGTGACTTAAAATTTGTTTGAAAATTCACAAAATAAAACAGTTTTCACAAAAAATGGTATGCTGGAAAAAATTCCTGAATCAACCCCTGACGCTAGTGGCTGTTGCTTTAGCTAAATATTAGTGGTTATAGTAGAAGGTAATAAATATAATAAAAAATTTAAGCTGAATTATATAGATAAAATAAAATAATTATTTCGAAGCTTTGGATTTGTGAAAATACTTTTGGAGGGATTGTATAAATAATAACTGTATTGAGAGAGAGAGTTATGAATTTATACAGTCTCGAAATAAAATATTGGATACACCCGAAATGATTTTTAAAATCTTAATTCACAACTTAAATCTTATTATTGTATTATCATTTATTCTTAAATTTTTATTGTATTATTATTTATTTTTATTTTATTTGCCATTTTAGAAGAGTTCACTGAAAAAGTGAAAAACGAAGGTCATCGAGCTGAAAAGAAGTACGTCTTAGATATTGGATCGGGCAAAGGTGGAGACCTGCTGAAATGGAAAAAAGGAGGGATTCATTACTTAGTGTGTGCAGGTAAATCAGACGCAGTTTGATTTTGGAGAATAGAAACAGCGGAAAGTAAAGATATCCCTGTTTCTGTTTCACTAGAGTTTCGAGTGCTTGTGCTTGTATGGGAAAAAAAAAAAAAAAAAAAAGGTAAAATCATAGAAGACGGTGCGCACCCCATGTAAACACGGCGACAGTTGTTGGAGCTTGGCGGTTGCCAAGCCACACGGACTATCGCCAACCATTTTGCACGATCAGCAAAGTATTTTAACACATTAAACTTGCACATTATTTCACTAACAAAAACATTAAAACAAAATACAACATCCATATTTAACCAAAAGAACGTCTGCAAATTCAGTAACAGGCAATTTAAAATCAGCAAACAGTGGACCATTTTTAACTAAAAAAACGACAGTGGATTAAGCAACCTAGTTGTACAGTTATGTAAACTAGGCAACCAGTGGACCGTTTTTAACTAAAAAAAACATCAGTGGATTCAGCAGCCTAGTTGTACACCTCATATAAAGTCAATGTGATTAGAATAGCACGTATGAAAACATAAACACATCCAATATCAATTTAAAATTCACATAAAAAACCTTAAACATTGTAAAGATTCGTTAAAAAAGAGCACTTACCTTTATTTTTTTTAAATAACCTCTCAGAAATGTCCCCAACACCCACCAGCTTATAACATAACACCAGCATGCTTTCTTTTATTTAGCTTTATATTCACACCGTATTTCTAACAAACACACACAAATTCTTTTCATACATTAACATAACATATTTCATTCACTACCATCCGTAACATGAAACAATTTCAAATTCCCAAACTGACGAGACGATACACGTTCCTTTATGGTTGCCAGTCAAAACTACTAACGACAGGGTACTTCACTCCTGCCTGCTGTGCATCGCCTATAATGGCGCCAGAATGATCGCCAAATGAAACAGAAACACAAACATTGATATGTAAACAGCACCGCATACAGAATATAGTCCAAATATATTTTTATCTGTTCTACTTGATGTTCAACTTAAAAAAATTAATTATAAAAAGTATATTGTTACAACAAACTTTGACATTTGCTACTCAAAGTGGTAATTTTATATTTTGCAATTCAGTAATTTGCATTAAGAGGTACACACAGTCTTAACTAGGAATCTTAATATTTATTTCTGATTTTTGTAAATAAAGCTGTAAATTAACACTTTATTTATTTCGTATAAAAATTCTGAATTAAATTTTCCTTCAGCTAAAAACCCTATTCTCTGCATGCCAACCATTAGTAAATAAATTAAATGAAAACCGCAAACTTCAGATACTTAATTTTGAGTTCCCTTTTTCAAAAATAAAACAGAGGGTATAGTTCAAAGCATATAAACAGGAATTTGCACTGCTTGTAAACAAAACCTTACAATTGCCAACTTTCATTGTTTCCTTTAGCAATGAATCTGGTTTTGCAGCCATGTTATTTTTTGAAATATTTAAAGATTTCAGTGTAATCTAGTACTCAAGAATTTTGTGATTTTAGAGAGTTTGAAATTAATATTATATATTTTTAAAATTATGTTTCACTCCTTTAGGTTCTCTGGGAATTTTTGGTTGATACACTATTTATTGATTAAATCAAGAGTATAGATATATGACTTTTTAAGATATTTACTGTGATGTATTCTTAGATTTTTACGCTTATATCAGTTTGATATGTAGAAATTCTGATTGAAACATGTTACTAGTTTTTATTGTTCTCATATTTACTTTCTATATATTATTGTTATAAAAAGAAAAATGTATTAAGTCAGGGATTGATACAGACGAAATTTGGGTCCATTTTACGGCCCCTTCACAAAATTACAATCAATTAAAACATTCCCTTCACAAAATTATAATTGATTAAAACAACCCCTTCATTGGAATTTTACTGTATATTTCAGTTTGTTTTGTAAATTTTTTTAAGGAAAGAAGTGACTTACAAAAAATAGTCTGAAGATTCACAAAAATAGATATTCAAATTCACAAAAATAAACAGTTTTCACAAAAATGGGACCATGGAAAAAACCCGGACTCGACCCCTGGGAGTTGTGTGAAAGAAGTATATTTTTCTGATAAGCTAAAGATTTACACATTTTTATTTTAAAATTGCTGTTGAACTTTTTGTATGGTTTTAGAGCAATTAATATTAACTGCTGTGACCTTTTAGGATTTTTGCTGTAGATCAGCATCACCTTATATTATTATTGAAAAGAAAAATTTATTTATTTAGTTTTTTTTATCTTTCAGACAGCTATTTTTTTTAAATATTAAACATATTTATGGCTTCTATTTATTGAGAATAAGGACTTGTAATCTTATTCTCAACAAAAAGTTCATCATAGTTATGCAAAGTACTTAACAAAAAATAATAAGAGAAAAAAAAATAAACCTCTTATAGAGAAAGAACAGCGAATCATAAACCAAAACCGTATAAATGAAGACAGAATTAGTAAAAGATATTTTTCATTTATATATTTTACTTTAGCTAATCATATGATTAATTTTTTAGTCTCTAGAAGATCATTTCATAGAATAAAGTTTTACAACATTTGCTGATGTCACCATTTTTACTGATAACTATATTATAATCATTATTACATTAATCACACTTTGTAACTAAGATCAAAACCAACTCAGTCTAGGTATTTATCAATATGACACAATGAAAAGATGACCTGTAAATTCTCTTTTATCTGCCTGTAAAATTTGAAAATGGTTAAATTATTACCAAAAATCAAAACTTGTTCTTAATTAAATGAGTAACAAACATGTATGAATTAACTTATGTCAATTTATTTGGAAGTATGATTTAATAATGCTGATTTTTTTAAAAGATGTTTTTTCTTCAGTGACAGAGATCTTAACCTAAAAAATCTGATGTGGACACCACATGACTTCATTGTATGTCTGTTATATCATCAATATTTTAGGTGCACTTCATCTAAACTTACTTCACTTGATTGAAAGCAATACAATACTGTAATGATACAAAGGTTCGGTGATTTTTAGCCAAATATTTGAGATATCACCGATCTGGATTCAATTTGAAAGATTTGTTTTTGAGACATAATTGGGCACTATTTTTCCAAAGCTGACCAGCTTGAGATAGTTAGTGCGATTTGAGTCATCGCAGACTTTTAATGAATTGGAGGTATCCAACGACCTTAATGTCTTGGAAAGTCTTTTGGATGATCCTGTAAATAAATTACTGCTGTCAAAAAAGAAATGTTACAATAGTTCTAAATAAAAATGTCAACATTCTACGGTTAAAAACTTTAGAATTATGCAAAATACGTAATTATTTTTGGCATTAAATTTGATGATATTTTAGCAAAATTCACCAAGGTCGATGACAAATGGTGAGACTTTGTGCATGGACCAAACAATGACTGACTGCAGACATAATATATTGAAGTTGTCCCCAGACATTAATGTAGTAAAGTTCTTTTCGGTGGTCCTGTAAATAAACCTCTGGTAGAGTGGAACCAAAAATCAAGGTGCACAACTAGATGTTACAGTAATCTTCTCTATAAAATTTCAACAATCTACGACTAATAGTTTTTGAGATATGCTAGTTACATACCTATATACATACATACATGAAAGTTACCAAGCTTGGTAACTTTTTTGCTTATTTTGAGGGAGGCACATGACTGTCGTTGGACTATTATATAACTATTTGGCCGGATGGTATTGTGTTTGAGATGAATGAATGTATCTAAAACTGCCATTAACCATAATGTGTTGGAATTTTTTTCAGTGTTCCTGCAGAAGAACTTATATGTGATAAAGACATTAATTTCAATGGAAATATTCATTGTAATTCTTAACAATGTATATCACTTTTGATTTCTTTCAAATTACTTAATATCGCTAAAATACTCTTTAATGCATTTCTGCCCATAGAGCGTAATACAATTCAAATCTTTTGGACGGCCCAGTAGATAAGCTATCCAAACAAATGGGACCAAAATGGGAGGTGCACAACTCGATGTTACAACGATCCTAAATACAAAATTTCAACGTTCAATGACTAATAGTTTTTTGTTAGATATGTGAGTTACATATATATATATACGTACGTACAGATGGCAGAGAAAAACTGAAATGTCTCACAAAAACTATTAAAAGTAAATTTAGAGATAGTCAAAATCGCTTTTTTTTTGTCAAAATCTGGATACTGAATTTTGTTGCAATCATGTTACTTCCTTGTACTTCATACAAGGAAGTAAAAATAAAGTAAGTTGAGGTGGGGTCAGTGGACTACATAATATTGATAGTGCAGCTTTGACCATGTCTGAGCATGTGTGTAATTTTAGCTAAGCGTATTTTAGCTAAGTGTAATTTCATAATATACATAAAGTATGATAAAGGAAGCTTTTGTTGCAAATCCCATTACCGAAGTGCAAATAATAAGCGATTCAGAGTTTGCATATGCCATTACCTTCCAAGAAAAAAAAAAAATTGTCTCTTTAATTTCTTGCCTCCTAGTAGTGCTTGTAAAAGGAAGCCCCATGGAGTGTTCTGTAGTACAAATGGATTCGATTTGATTTGGGGAATTTGGCCGATTATCTTCACCAGGGATCTAGGCTGAGGGGGGAGGGATTACCCTCTGTGTCAAACTTTCTAAGGGGTTTTAACCCGTATTTACGTGAAGTTTCGGAGAAAACCACTGAAAACGCTACTGGTCAATCTCTAGTATAGTTTTAAAACAGCTTCCAGTCAGACCTTTCTGCTGTGTAAAAATGTCTATTGCAACTGCCTCGTAGCAGGGCCACTAAGGTATGGTTATTTTTTTTCCGAAAATGGTTAAGCTGTTTGAGCCTTCAACTCTTCATGATATTGGAAAGCTAAAGAATTCTTGATTGATATTGTATTTTACAAAATGTAGCATTGTCATGCTTAAGTTGTGTACACAAGAACTCCTCTTCGCCAACACAGTGCATCATGGTCACCAGTGATCGCGCCTCTAGATGCGTATTTCACGCTTTAGAAATTCAGAATACGCCTTAAAAATTTTGGAATGCGTATTTTTTCGCATTGCTTTTCTATATAAAATTAGGTATATTTTGATAAATAATTATTGCTGATTTTAAATTTTAAAAATCCAATTATTGCACTCGTTTTTGTTGAACTGACATTTATGTACCTAGATGTATAATCAGTTATTATTTATGTGTCAAATGCAATTTAATTATGTATTTGAATATTTAGCATAATTGTTCGTTACTTGAATGACTCCTTTGGAAAAGAAAATACTCTTTCTAAAAAGGTTAAGGAGTATTTTTACTCTTCTGAAAAAATCCTAGATTGATCACTGATGGTCACAGTGCATCAGCTTGTTCATTTTCACTCGGTCCACTGAAGAATAAATGTCTTTTGCATCAATTCTAATTTATAATTTTTTTTTTTCTGGATTGTTGATAGTACAGGGTACACGCTAGACTGCGGGATTGCGCGATTCCCGCAGTACCACACTGAATCCCCCTAAAAAAATGACACTCGTGGGATTTTCCCGTATGCTGAGTTGCTCGATTTTGATAGGGTAAAGAATCAAAAGATATCATTAAATTGTATTGTTATCAAATTCATTTGTATATTGTGATGTTAATTTTGATATTTATAATCTTAGTTGAACTGTATTTTTGTAATGCTATTAATTTTGCTTGTAAATTGTGAAAAATAAATAAATAAATTTTTGAAAATTTAAAAAATCCCACTTAATTTTAAAGCTAAAGGAGGAGAATCTCACCCAACTTTTTTTCCTAGTATTAACCCGTAGTAATAATAATAAAAAAGATATAAAAATATTCCATTTATTGTGAAATCTTTGATGTGAAATAAGAGTGAAGAACATGCTTTTATGCTTAGAATTCCTGAAAATCTTTATTAGTATAAATAAATTTACAAAAATTTATTAAATTGTTGAAATTTTTCTCTTTTGAAATTATAATTCTTTTTTCATCTAATAGATATCGCAGCCACCTCTGTGGAGCAGTGCCATCAACGGTATATAGAAATGAAAGAACGTCATAAAAGACAAAGAGAAAAAGGTCACTGTTTTGATGCAGAATTCATAACAGCTGATTGTACAAAGGTAAGTTGAATCATTATTTTCATCTTTCTTTGATTAGAGAGGGCACTAAGAAAAATTGATATGGAAACTAATAAATTCAAACTACAAGAAAAGCACAAATTATCTTAATAACAGTAGTTTTATGGCTTGTTAAACTTTTAGATTCTTATTTTAGTCTCAAATGTCAAGCATTGGCCCAATTGTCCCTCTGCAGGGCCAAGGGCATGGGCTCTGGGGTGCGGATGCATTTGCCTCGGCCAGGTGGTCAGCCTAACGCGGAGCCCCCATTGTTTGACCCCAAGCAAGCCTGGTCCTCATTTTATCGACCCACTCAAGGGATGAAAGACTCAGTTGACCTTTCCCAGCCTGGGATTCAAACCCCAGACAGGGTTTCTACAGACCTGGAAAGTCAGGGAATATCAGGGAAAGTCAGGGAAATGAGTTTTGGTCAGGGATTTGGGGAAAAAGTGAGGGAAATTTGAAGAAATTGAAGGAAGGTCAGGGAAAGGCAAAAATATTTGAATTTTGCGGCCAAATCAAGAATATACTTCCTGTTTGAACCTAATTGTAGAAATTGTTTTATTTTCATTTTCTTATTTAACCGTATCAATAATTGTAAAATGTGTCCTTTATTAACATATCGTGTTCAGTTGAAATATGCTTAATTTTATCCTAAATTGTTATCAAACAGGGTTTTTGTTAGAATCCAGTGATGTCCAATAATATTTTTGTGTATATTGATTTTGTTATTATTATTTGTAAAAAAGGGGCAAAATATACAAAAAGTTATTAATGAAAGGATGTAATATTAAAAATTGAAACGCAAAATTCGGGAAAGCACGCTCGATAAAAAGTCAGGGAAGCAAAAGCTGTGAAATCTGTAGAAACACTGCCAGATCTGTGGGTCGCCAGCGCAGTGCACTAACATTACATCATTGGGCTTCTATTTTAGTCTCAATAAGATTAAATAAGTGAAAAAAACACTGTTCAAACCTTTTGCCTGAACATTTAATATTTATTTAAAAAAATACAGGTGTTTATTTTTGTAGACATTTTGGATTATTTGCTATTCGTTTACTAGAATAAAATAATTAGGATGTTGAATGATTTCCCTGTGCAGTTTCGTTGTATTTTCATTTCAATGAGAAATATCACATATAAAGAAAATTTATACATAAAATACCAAAATTATTATTATTGTTGTTTTTTGTAATTGTGTTATTACAAAAATTGATTTAGGTATTTTGATAAAAAAAATATAATTATTTTAAAATGGTAGTAAATAATAATTTGAGTTGAAAATATAGGGTACATGTTAATAGTGTGTTGACTTGGCGTTTACAATCACTTTATGCACCTACAACATACTTAATTTGATATATTAAGGTAAATTCATAACTGGTACCAGTTTTACAATGTACTTTATATAGTAATATAATACAATAAATTTAAAGTACATGGAAAAGAAAAAACCTATTTATAAAGTTTTTATTATTCAGTATTAGCTTTGTCCTTGCATGATCTTAGTCAGTTGTTGAAAACATACTTTGATGTTACTTGCAGTTTTACGCAATTTGTGTGCAGAAAAAAAGTGTTAGCACATTCTTATAGATTTAACACTGTTTTCATGAAAGAAAAAATTTGCCCACAGAAATAAATTGAACCAAAAATCGAAAGAAGAGCAAAAACAGCTTTCTTCAAACAGTTGAATGATCCTGTGGAGGATGTCTATCCATTCAGAATTGCAGCTTACTTTTCTAAATTTTCTTCAAGAGATTTCCTTAGTTCAACAAGTTGTGATATCTGAGGAACTCTATAAAAAGTCCAAGCTATTGCATTTAAAAAATCAGCAGTCAATGTTATTATAACCAAATATTATATCTCTATGACACTTGATTTGATAAATAAAATACATGCTCATATATTTATTACTAATAATGATGCTGGACAGTAATATATATTTCCTATTTTTGCCAGTTTGCAAATGTAAAAAAGGTTAGGAAACACCACCTCTTTCGCATGGGTTTCCAGTGAACAGTTCGGGAAAATTATATGCACTATATGTGTATCAGAACTGATGCCAGCATTAATAATTGCAATGATTTATGGCACATGTGTGCTAATGCACCAAGTATGGATATGTATGAATAACGCATAATATGCTTCGGGTGGGGACACATGTTGTAGGGTTACCATCTTTTTAACCAGAAAGTAGTTGAGTTTCTCATGTCTGTATGAAATCCTCTGTGAATGTTTATGTTGTTTTTTCTTTCTGTTTTAAAAATAAATTTTGAATAAAGCAATTGTCCTAAATTAATCATGTGAAATTTGTGCATTACTAGCTAAAGTAACGGATCTTTGCAAGGAATGGATATTGTTAAACCAGCTAATACAAATGGAAAAATAGATAAATTATATTAAATATATTCTGGTTTTAGATTTAATTGCTTATAAAAACTGTTTTACAATATTCGTTAGGCATATTCTAACTATACTTGATTTTTTAAAATACTGTTTGGAATGTGCATCATAATCTGCGAGTGTGCCTTATTTATTTTCCTTGGAAATTGCTTGGCATCTCATGCATTGCACGCATGCCACAAATCACTGATACCTGTTTTAGTGCGCAGATAAAATGTGAGTGATATTTAGGTTTTTACCTCGTTTTGTTTATTTTTATGGAATGATGCTAAATGATACAGTGGTCTGGACAGTATACTATACAATTTAGTACAAATCTAACAGGAAAAAGTATCAGGTTGTAATGAAAGTTTTCCGCCAGATTTGCTTGAGTCAGCTCACGCGGTATCCAGCTATTGACCTTATATGTCAAGTTTATGTGATGCTTAGCGCGACTTGGACATGGCACTAAAGTCTTACTCTTTTAGCTAGCTCTCGAGAATATTTTATCTTCTTCCGCAGATTGTCGTAGGCACAGATAGAGCGCTCTGCTTCTTTAATGCCCTAGTCCTCGTTTTTGAACTTTCTGTACCAAATCTTCACAGTGTCATATGATACAACAGTAGTACCTTAAGCTGTACCCATGATTCGGTGTCATTCTGTAGCTGACTTTTTGCAACAGAACTGAGAGTAAAGGATGGTTCAGTCTGGTAGCGTGATAGTTCCATTTCAGACACCTTATACTTAATCATAACGATATTTTTTTACAGATTTCACAACACAGTGCTCTAAAACAAGTCTTTTTCTTTCAAATAACAAAGATCGTTTCGCAAAATATTGCCAAAGACACCAACGCGAACTGCTTGTGCAGGCAATACTTGCAGTGGTGGAAAACTTTCGTTACAACCTAATATTTCAATCCCTTCACTTCAGTTTCGTGTTAAATATTTACAACTGTATATGTGACTATATTCACCAAAATGGATGTGTGTTTTATCTTACTAATACACTGTACTTGTGAAAATGTTAATACATTTGAGCTTTATTAAGATGAAAGCACTTAAGACAAAGGAAAACAATTTCCTAATCATATCTTGACTTTTGCTGTTTTATCAGTTAATACGAAGAGATTTTTGCTACCCTGCAGCTTCTTCTTAACAAAGTTCAGCTGTATAAAATTATTCCACCTGCATCCAGTAATATCCATTGAAGCTTCTTCATACTTGCCAGCTCCACTGAATTTTCCAGGAGACTACTGGATTTTGATGGTTTCTCTTGGTCTCCTGATTTTACATTAAAATCTCCTGTTTTTTTTTTTTTTACTTTTAGAAGCTTTAATAGTTGATATATTTATTTCACCACCAGTTCTGAAGGATTACCGCTATCAAGGTGTATTCATTCAATATGGACCAATATACATGGATTTTGGTCCAATAATAAAGATATTTGTGCTTATGTTGATTACTCATTTGCGAAAGATTCTTGAAAGTTTCAAAATTAGATGGAAAATCTTAATTGTAACATTTGTAAGTTCAAAGCCCCAAAATTTTTCTTTTTTGTGTGTGTCTGTTTTTGTAAATTTTTAAATATTTAAGGAAAAAACTTTTATGGCCCTAAAGAAAAAATTGATTTCGTATTAAAAGAATTCTTTTTTTTTTTTTTTTTTTCCTGCTCTCAGACATAAATTGTTATTAAAAGCAAACTATTCATTTTAAAAACCACGACTGTGTGTCATGTAAACTTAGATTAAAAAAATTATACATAGAAATTTAATGTGTGAAAAAATTTTGAAAAGTGTTTCGCGGCACAGATAAATAATCATGACTTCAAGATTGTGATATTGTATAAATCTACTGGATTTTCTTCACTAGATGTTGGCAGGTATGCTTCTTCTTTTTTTTTAGTTAGATAGCAATAATTAAGACTAGCATTCACTTGATAGATAAAGATCAATAAATTCAATTGATAAATAAAATGATTATTTGGTTATAAAACCTCTGTACATTTTCATAACCTTTTAAAAAAATTATGTACTGTAACATTTTTCAAAGCTTTGATTTATATGTTGCAAATATCTTTTATCTTTCTCATTTTCTAAAGTTATTTGGATTTTTTGTGTCCACAGGAACGACTCAAAGTCATGTACAAAGATCCGACTATCAAATTTGACCTAGTAAGCTGTCAGTTTGCATTTCATTATTGTTTTGAAAGTTTACCTCAAGCAAGAAGAATGCTACAAAATATTAGTGAATGCCTAAAGCCTGGTGGATATTTTATCGGAACACTACCAGATGCATATGACATAATGTAAGTAATAAATTGGGACTCAATAGATCTTTACTGCATTAAAAAAGAAAAAAAAACTGTGGCGTTTTATAAATAATAATTTTTTTTTTCTTTTTGCTTTAATTTTTTTCTTTTTTTCTTTAATTTCATAGTAACTCGCATTGCATTTTTCCATTCCTTTTTTTTTTTTTTTTTTTTTTAACTAAAATATAAAATATAGCTGTATGAAATAGAAAAAAGCTGATAATGTTGCTTTTTTTTTAATTAGTACTTAAACTTTTTGGTTTTTTTCCCACGAGTTAATAAAAATTAAGAATTGCGGTGTTTGAAAATTGGACATAAACCCTTGAACAAGCTTTGCCAATCGCCCAATTAACATACTGTTTCATGTCGTACCTAGTATGTCCTAAAATATAAAACATACAGTTGTCCACATAAAAACGTTAATTTTTACTAGTTTTTTGTCCTCCCCCTTTCAAATTGTGTTAAACATGGAAAATGCATTTTGCTCAAAAAAAAAAAAAAAAAAGGGGATATTGACTAGACGACGTAGACGAGAATCGGGAGGTATGGGACACCATCAGTTACGCCTAAACGAAACATTGTTCTTAATTTCTGATTTCTCATCCTGGTTTATAATGATAGCATCGTAGTTATTTCTATAAATCAATTCAGTTACAAATTTATGTGAATTTATGTGACCAAAAAAAAAAAAAAAAAACTGCTTTTCAACACCAAAAGTAATAACTTCTTATACGTTTGATGCAAATTTTCAGTCTTATTTTATCTAACAAAATTCTTCTTAATGTTATAGACCTAAGGATATATCTTTTATAATTTAGCAGTTCAGTAAAGCATAGCAGCAGGAATATTTAGAAATTATTATTTTTCTTTTTTGGAATAATTTATTTTATTTGTATGTTGTGTTAAAGGAGGGATGGAACACTTTAACTTAGCTATTCCATCATGGATAAAGAAGATATTACTGCAAAATTGCATCCACCAAAGACAGTTGGCTGAGTTGCGGAGTCATGCATGGGGATATGTTTCATTTGATTTGAACAATATATTAAATAAATATATGTTATAATATGCAATAAAATTTGCGAACATAAATTTTACTCCGTCATTTTTCTGAATATTTATGAAAATTTTGCCGAACTTTCAGCTTTTAAAAACATGTTCCATTCCTCCCTCATGTAAGGGAGGAATGTGACTTCCTATTTTGACTTTCCTTTATAACTGATATTTTAGTAATGATCATCCAAATTTATATTTTTAAAATAAGTTAAAATGTTTGAAGATGTTATTTTGAAACTTTGAAAGTTGTAAAATTAGAAAATAATTTGTAAGGAATATTTTTGTTTGAAGTATCCCACCCCCTTCCCCCCTCTCCCCTGGTGAAAGTTATATTCATATGAATAAGCATAAAAAATATATGCATAAACATGAAAATTATTTAATGCATACATTTATTCTGGTATCCAATGTTTATTTTTGATAGGCTAAAAGTGTAATATAATAAAATTATTTTGAGATTACTCTGTCAAGAATTGCAGTATTCTACTCTATTTATCCTTTCATAAGCAGTATTTGTGTATTTAAAATGATGTTTCAATTTTATTGATTTTCCCTTTCCCCTTTCAAAAGCAATATTTAATATTAAATAATTCTGAATATTCACAAACTTAAAAAAGCCTTCAAAGTGCTCCCTGTACTCTAGAATTATTCTTTCAATTGAAGCAAAGTTTTTCAGCTTTAATTAAATAATGAGTCTGTAGATCAAACAGGGTGTCTACTGGCGACTAAAAAGGCAACTTTTGCTACTAATTTATAGGTAAGGCAACTTGGGTGACGTTTTTGAATGAAAAATGTCATAAGTTTTTGGCTACTTGTATCTTACTCCAGCTGCTCATTCGGCAGTCAGATTTTGATTTTTGTCAACTGCCTTATCGTTTCAAAGTTACAGTTGGTTGTTCAACAAACATTCTTTTTTTTTTTTTAAATTGTGCTATAAAAATAAATGTACTATATTCTCTGTCGTATAATGCTTGAAGTTTTTTAATTTATCAATTTATTCATTCCTTCTTAAATGAAGCTAAATGAAATACGTTTATTTCTTAACCACAAAATCATGCAAAAATGCTACTATTTTGGCAACTAAAATTTAAAAAATGGCTTCTAAACGGACATCTGTGAGGCTACTAATGATACTATTTTTGCATGCTGCCATTTGTGGATACCCTTGATGTGATGCGTTGCTGCGTCTTTTGATCACATCACAAAGTACAAGCACAACTTAATTAAAACAATAACAACATAGCACTTTATTCACAATTAACTAACACACATAATACACACACGTGTCTGACCAGCAAACATACAGGAGCAAACCGAGTGCATGACTGGGGAGAAGAGAGGATCCGGAGTTGTGCACCTTACTATTGTTCAGGCAACCCATTAACTATGAGAGCACCAGTGTAAGTCAGTACCGAACGGGCAAGTGAGGAAAGGCCGAATAAAAATTATAAAGTCTCAACTAATTTCACATAAGTCCGTTGATACTAACTAACTAAAACTTTTAGCAGACTTCACGCACAATAGAAGCAGTTTTTAAAAGACTTGCTGAATGTATAAGACAGTGTAAAAAGTTGTAAAGTGATTAAAAATATTTTCAATAAGATAAAAACAGTTTATTGCAATCTTGATACTTGAAAAGACATTCATCCGGTTACAGTCCGGGAAAAGCAACATAGTAAGTAAAACAGAACTTACATTATCATTTTACTGTTACAAATTGAAGTGTTCCTTTTGAAAGGTAGGTGCTCATTTGAGCCGACGATCATAGTACTCTTATTATCTTAACATTGCCAAACTAAAAATGTTAAAAGAAAAAAAAGAATTAAGTAAGCAAAAAAACTGAGCTGCGCTAGCCAGGCATCAAAGCGAGAAGTATTTAAATCTTAGCTGCGATCGGCGAAGTACGCTATTCCAAGGACATGCATACCGGGCAAAACGGCACGTGCGAGGTGCGCGGCATCATTGGACGATTGGCGTTATTCTGCATAAACCGAAAGTCAAAGTTAATTTGCATAACGCAAAAGGAAAGTGCGTTAGCAGTTGTTCACATCTGAGAAACCAATGAGGTAAGAAACTTTTAAGAGATGTTTTAAAGCATTACAGGTTAAATTAATGCTATGAATTGATTGGCCGATATTGAATTACGGCAAATAAAAGAATTTTAGAGGTTAACTTTTAGAATCAAATAAATGTGAACTGAAACTTGTTGTCTGTTTGTATTTAAGCTTAAAAGAAGTATTTACGAGTAAAGTACGTTAACAAGACCGAAAATAACGCTTTAATGCCTGATAGGGCTAACAACCAGTTTGGCGAGTTTTCGCCTAGGGTGGCTTGGGCCGCTGCACCCTGATCCAATAACAATGATCGATTTTATATTTTTGCATAATTATCTTTCTTTTCTTTCTGCCTTACATATGCTTTTTTGCAAAAGAAAATGTTTCAAACAGGTTATATTTATAATGCCAAACTCAGTTTTTCAATTAATCAAAGACCACCTATTTTTTCCTTGTTTTCCTTTCTTCTCTTTTAAAATTTTTATTTAGATAATTTCATAGAAAATGTCTGTTCTTTTAAAGCAGTCTTTTAAAGCTTTAAAGTAAGTCTTTTAAAGCTTCTAAGCTATTTTGGGAATA
Source organism: Cheiracanthium punctorium (assembly GCA_038373885.1). NCBI lineage: Eukaryota > Metazoa > Arthropoda > Arachnida > Araneae > Cheiracanthiidae > Cheiracanthium > Cheiracanthium punctorium. The sequence continues at coordinate 90,114 of JAWZYV010011990.1, forward strand.
ACCATTTTAATTTGACATACAACCACTCTCACCCCATAGATTTTGTCTTATAACACTGTTGTTCTTAATAACACAGGAATTAAGATGAGAAATGTCATTTATTATTGATGACACCACTTTTGCAGTAGTGATAAGATAAAGGTAAGAAAAATGTACATGATTTGTACTTGAAAGATTGTAAAATGGATTCTTATGTGAGAAATGTAAAATTGCCTGAACCATTTAAGCATCGTGTAAGGGAGAGAAGAGTCGTACAACTGAGAGAAGTTTAACATTATTTCCCATAAGGCGTGGACGGGATTAAGTGAATTGGGTGTATAACTGAGAGTTACTTATGACTTGGAGGGGAGGCCCAAAAAGGGCCAGGCACCGCGACCATGAGTCTATTGTACCAGAGAGTTGCATAAGTGAGAGGTCATTATTTATTTGTTGGGAAGTGTGTGAAAACCTGTTTTAGTTTTTTTATTAAAGGACCTGCAGAACTTAGCATATTTTCTTCAGATATTTTGTGGTTTGCCTATCTTTTTAAATTAACATAAATATCGTGATCATTGTAAGTATATTGTTCAGGAGTTGCACTGACTACTTAAATTTATGAGTCCATGGGAATTATAAAATTAACTAGGACTCCCTTTCTGAATTTTCTGGAAGCTTTTCCTATGACATTTTGAAAACATAGATTGATATATCTTATTCATAACATTTTTTAATAATAATTTTTCTGTTGTAAGGAGAATTAAAAGTAAAAAAGTATATCTTATTTAAAAAAAAAGGGGGGTGGTGATGGGAGGGAATTATAATTAATGTATATAGTTAATATTATGTTTAGTTATGTTTAGCACTTAGGTTTTTAAAAATTTAATATTTCATCTAATAAAAGATAAAAATTTAATTTTTCTGAATAAAAATATCACGAAGAATTCTTAAACTGTTATTTAAAGTTTGCGAAATTTTGCGATAAGCATTATATCAATGCTTTTAGTTCTTTCGTTTTTCTTTGTAGGAAGAATGTATATTCAAGCAAATGGATTGGATATAACATTAATGAATTGAATCCAAACCATCGCAAATGTCTCCAATAAACTGAAGTTTTTCAGGTAAAATTTAAAAATTAATAGGAAAATAATATAAATAATTCGTTTAGTTTATTTGACCAAAAAATAGAATATATAAATTTTAATGAGAATTTTCAGTTATTTCATTGACCACCAACATTTAAAATTTAAGAAGTATTCACAAATAGTTTCATGACTTAAACAATTTAATTGATAATTTTTAACAATTCTCAAAAACATAGTGAATTTCAAAGAAAGAATTTTTGTAGAACAGGTACTTAATGAATTTTGATAAAATTTTTGAATTAAGGGCTTTACTATCAAAGTGTTGTTAAAAGAAAAAAAAAATCATAAAAAATTGAAAGTTGTTTACTGCAATCTTATTATACTATTTAATGAGTTTTTGCAAAAAAGTCTACTGAAACTCTTGCTTGAGTTTCATTTTTAGTTGTCATTAGGTGTAAATAACACCCTTATATATATAGGCATCTGAAAATTCATAATTAGGGAAAATGTGTAACATTAATTAGCTTTGAGGCCTTAAAGAAAACACAGGGAACCTATGAGAATGGACATTTACAATAATTACCATGTTGGGACTCAGCAGGGAAAGTCTGTAAGTGTGAGAAAGTCTCAAATCATGCAAAACACATAAAAAAAACCTGGTTAAATTTAATAATTTACAAGAAAGCTGTGATCGGAAAACATTAAGTAATGTGTCATTATTGTGTATACTGCATTTCATGTACTGATTCTCTGATTGGGGTTATCCAGTTAGCCAAAAATTGGACTGTGGACTAGAGTATCCTTGTTTGATGTAGGGTTGATCACATATTGCATAAATTTTCTTGGGTGATCATTGGTAGTTTCTGTGTGCATTCAGGAGTGGATTTAAAAAAAAAAATTCTTTCTTTTTTAAATGAAGATCTAAATTGTTGAAGAATTTTTGGAAAACACACAAATTTTTAACTTTACATTAGTGATGTGAGCTGTCCTTTCTTCAGCTTTTACAGCAATTGACTTCAAATGAAATGTTTTAATTTGCTGTATAAGTGCCTTTTGATTGAAACTTTTCATGCTTGTACTTTATTATATAGCATTTTTTGTCACGTGATACATATTTTACTTTCACATTAGAAGATTAAAAACAAAAAATATTTACTTAGATGCTCAAGTTTTGCTATTTGGAGAGCAAAGTGTGATCAACTGTACCTCCATTACTTTTAAAGGCATATGGCTGAAGAATATTTTCCTAAGGGTGTATGTCGAAAAAACACGAACTCTGATTTTAGTCTTGGTACACAAATTGAAATAAACTAATAGCACCAGGGTCTCCAAAAAATTCCAGAGGGTTCTTCCTAAGCTGCTTTACACACTGCAATAAGCGAAAATGCTGTGGCGTTTGTGACATTTTCAGAAAAAATTCTTAAACAGGGGTCTGAGCTGCAAGATTTTTCAAAGAGGAACACGCTTTGCGAAAATGTCCGATTTTTAAGAATTTTTTCTAAATGTTTTGAAATTGATACAGATGGATCATTTATTTCAGTATGTAGTACAGCTCGTCAAGAGACAGTTTCAAAATGTTGAAGTGCCTGGCATCATTAGTTTATTGGTAATTATGTACCAAAATCACAGCCTCACCATGGCCTCACCATTTTCTTGAACAACACCACTAACCTGCTTTTAAAGGGTCTCAAAATTTACATAAGATTTGAATTAAATAGAAAAGTAATTTAGTGTTGGTAGCCGAAAAAGAAAAAAGGTTTGCCAGTTGACATTTTAGGGTTAGTAAAAATGCACCACTATACAAAAAAAAAAAAAAAAAAAAAAAAAAAAAAAGCGTTTTCATTGTTGAACAACATTTCAAAAATTATGAAAATTTGATTCATGATGATTTTGATGATGAATGATGAGAAAGATCATTTGAAGTCAAAGGTCTATTTTAACAAGCCCACACCTACCCGTGCATTGAAGGAGGGTGTGCAGGGGACTTGATACTGCATCGACGAAATTCAGTCCCATTTATTCGAAATGGTCCTGGAAAATTTTGTCAAAAGAGTGTGTATGCGTCAGCAAAGCTGTGGAGGTCATTTGACCAATGTGCTATTCCATACTTAACCTCATCCTATTTACTTTATGTTTCAATTTAAAAAAACAGTTGAAAAAAAACTGTGTTTTCTATTTATTTCAAATCTAGTGTAAATTTTGGGACACCCTTCATCTATGGGAGGCGTCTCAAAACACTGAAGCTTTTAATTGATCAAACGAACAAACAAACAAAAATTGTAATTTTATTTGTAAATTCATCTGAATGACTTGCTGCTAATGATACCTACTTTTCCAGAGCTAATTGAAGTGAAAAAAAAAATTTTTTTTTTTCAGTTACTTTTGTAATATTGAATATTTTTAGACATGTTGACTGTTTCACAGATTAACCTTTCTCCATAGAGTGCTGTATTAAACTTTTTTTATTTATTTATTTATTTTTGTGTATTTAGGAGGCGTCTACAGGAATCCGATGACTGCAGTTTTGGCAATGATGTTTATTCTGTGACTTTCCCTTCCAAGGAAACACCCCCTTTATTTGGTGCAAAATATGATTTTCACTTAGAGGGTGTTGTCGACTGCCCTGAATTTTTAGTATACTTCCCAGCTTTTGAAAAGTATGTATTTTTCCCCCCTAGTTTCTCAAAATGATATGCAGTGACATGGTTTTTCATAATTTTTGTTGTTATTCTTGGACATGTTTTGATACTTATCATGTTACCACACAATAAGGCAAATAAAGCTCAAGAGTCATCCTGTCATGAGATAAGGTTTCCATAGTTCATAAGATTCTTTAAATTTTATTTTTAGAAACTAGAGGCCAAGGCCCCTAGACTCGCTACGCTCGCTTTTCGTATGAGGCAATCGGCCCCTAATAAGGCTTATTCGTAAAAAAGGCATCATTTCAACAAACAAAACCCAAAGGTTGGATCCGATAGAATGTTACCGAGCTACACATTTGATTGATTCTTTCATGTTCCTTGGAACATAAAAATTTAAACTTTGCATTATTTTTAATTATGTGAAACCCATGGAACACCTTGCGTATTAGCCAATTATGGCAATTTTTCATAATTGGGCGACTTGCATAAATGCATAGTTAATAATTAGCTCTTAGAAAACAGTACTGCGTATGTTTTCTTTGATAAAAACTATGGAACAGCTAGGATAGCTTGCCACTCACGGTGACTTTTCATTATTGGGCGATTGACACAGGCTCACAACTTATAATTACTGCTCATGTAATGTTCACGGAGAACCGTTATCCATATTTTCATATACATAATCCTTTGCAGATTGGCGTATTGAACACCATGAAGTATATCATCTCACCGCGCTGGCCAATATCTAAAGTGTACTATAACTGCTTTAATGGCATAGTGAACGCCACCCAATATTTCTACTGGTACAATGCTCCAGCTGGACCAAACCGGCTTTAAAATCATGTGCATTTTAATTATTTTTCATTTTCAATATACTGGGTTCTAACATTTTGGAAGTTGTGGTCTAGATTCACCTGCTTGTAAAGATACTATTTTGCCAGATCGTATCTAATGCCAAGATGGTGTTTTAAAAATCAGTTACAATGAGCTATTTTGTTTTGGAAAAACAAATAATCGCTCATTCTAAACTCCTGTTGTCTAAGCGAAGTACTATTTGAAAATAGTCAACTTTGTGTAACACACTTTGAGTTATTTATTGCATATAATTTTTAATTTGGCATAAAATGGGTGTCATTCTACTTCATGTTTGTCAATTTCATGCTATTTTGCATACTTGGAATTGCTTGGTATTCCAAGGGAATGAATGATTTTATGCCAAATCTGGCAATCATTATGTTTATTTTTTCAGTTTTTTATTAATATCTTATAAAATAATTCGATTTTTGAAATTTAAGTCAGCTTATCAGGTTCCTCGGAATATCCAGAATCTGTAGACACCTTATTCGAAACTCAAATCCCCACGGTTGAGGAGAAGATAGCCAAACAAGCTCTTGACAGCAGCAGTGGCGACAGTGGATGTTACTTTTTTTTTGGAAGAGAAAAATCTCTGAAAAATACTTGAAATTATCCTCAGAGTTCTTGAAAAGACCTTGATTTTGGGAATGACCTAGAAGTCATTTTCCATTTATCGTTTTCCATGACAACAAAGGAGGCAGCGAGAAACAAATCTTTCACACACAAAAGAAAAAACACCTTTATGTGATCAAAAAATAGTCGGATGATTTTTTCTTCTTTCTTAGCATATAAGAAACTAACTCAAGTTGAACTGAGCATTGCTTTGATATTGAAAACGTTTTATTTCTTTCTCACTGGTATTATTGACCAGGCACATAGCCAGGAAAATTTTTCGGGAGGTGGGGGATATGTGTATAAATAGATGGAAATTCTGCATGTCATAAATCTTGTGATCACTCATCCAAAAATTTCAGTTGGGGGGGGGGGGAGAATATCCTGATATCCACCTCCCTTTTTATGTCCCTGTAGGGTTGGGTTTTTGACGTCAAAAACTGGTTTTTGACAAGACAAGCGTCAAAAACTGGTTTAAACCATCAAAATTGTCAAAAACTAATCTATTAAAGAAAGACAACAAAATGTCAAAGTAAATATGCAGTATATTTTCATTTTGCATGAAACTAAATACATAATTAAAATTAATTACATTAAAAATATCAATTATGCTAATACACAAGTTGAGCTCATTAATAATGTTTAGTTAATATGACTGCCCTAGAGCAGGGGCATAGCCTAGGGGGGTCATAACCCCCCCCCCCCATGAGGAATTTTTTGCCATACAAAATGTGTATTCTTCACTCCCTTATCACACACATGCATGCATATATGGGAGTTGCAGTAGTCGTAACCCCCCCCCCCCCCAATGAAAAATTTCTGGCTACGCCCCTGCCCTAGAGTGTAATGTATTGGAATTTTTTTTCTCCTGTAATAGAACTATAAATAGTACATGTAAATCATTTTCAATAGGGTACATGGTGTACTATATATAGTGAGATAAATAATGGTCTGCAGTTTTTTAAACTTTTCAAATTAAGGTATGGCGTTTATTTAATCCATAAACCTAAATTGAAAGGGTTTTAAGCAACAGCCAATAACATACTAATTTCAGTCATTTAAATAAAATAAAGATCAACACCCCGTTAATTATTAGTATACTAAAGCTTCGCATTCAAAATAGAATTAGTAAAAAATTTCAGTTCTTAAATGTAATGCGTAAAAAAGCACACATTTTATTTTTCTAAATATTCATTGATTAATTAATTACAGATACAAAGAACAAAATATTTTACAATAAAATAATACTTATTAGTTTTGATCATTTTTTTCCACTGAGCATGCTATAAAACATAACTAATTTTTTATTGAAATGGATAGTTTACATTTTAATATTGTATTAGCAAGAATATTGTTTTGACTATATTGGAAGCATAATTAAATTTCATTCCACTTTCTTTTCCTTTTTCAAGACAATGTTTTATAAAAAATATGTAAAAGATGACCCTATTTCTTAAAAATTAGTATATTAACATTTCGCACATATTCATAGCTTATACAATGCATGCAATGTTAAAGACATCCATTAATATTTGTAATACTACAAGTGCAATACTTGAGGTTTTGGACAAAATGTTTTTGACGTGACAGTTTAAACCCTGGTTAAAACCGTCAAAAACTGTCATGCATCAAAAATTTGCCTACCCTGCCTGCTATTGTCTACCAGGATATAATTCATCACTGAATAAGTTATATATAAGAAAAAATAATGGAATAAACATTTAAAGCATGGATGACTAGCCTTTCTCACAGCCAGGCCAAAATTCAGGAAAAAGTTTAACCACTGGGCCCCACATTGTCATTTCCTAACAGATGAATTCTCATAGGGGCATTGTTGGCCTTCCTACGTGGCGCTCTCATCATCATGAAATCATGGGTGCCCATAAGGGGGGCAAGGTAGGCTACTTGCCCTCCCCTCTAGAGATTTAGTATATTGTCTTATGATATAAATAAAAGTGCATTCTAAAGCAAAATGAGAATTCAAATTGTTGCAAGAGTGAAATTCAGGGCTTCGAACCGTAATTTTTTTTGTTCCGGTTCAACTAAAAAAATATATATATCGGTTCAGTTCCGGTTTTCATTCCACCAAAAATAACAGTTTTCGGTTCAGTTCTGAATGAATCATTTTATTTTATATATATTCCTATTTGTACTAAAAATATAATTCTATCAAAACTGCTAAACAGCTGGTTTGTCTATCTTAACCCTTAATGCACGGTGTCCTCGCTGTGAGAACACAAAACACTCTGATGTCTTGACTGTTGTCAGCCACGAAGACAAAATTTGATTTCAATATTAATACTTGAGGGTGACGTAGTTGCATGAGAATCCTTTACTTTTTAGCTCATTATTTTACATAAACATTGTCAGGATTAACAGCAGTGTCATCTACAGAAAACTGGAGAATACGATGGTTAATACTTGGATGTAGCAGATCAACTGGCCCAATGCTAAAAGCTGTGTCAAAATGGGCCCAATGCTGTGTCAAAAAGGGTCTCTAGATCTGTGCCACGTGATGAGTGATTTGATGGACCGCCATGCTGTGCTGGTCGTTAAATCAAGCGATGGCAGCGGCTGCCCTTTTTTCAGCTTTGGAAAAGGGTTGCGCTTCAAAGAGTTAACAGTCGATACAAACATTCGTGGATGATCGCGTGCTGAGATGCGAAAATATAACTCAGATTGATATTTTTCTTTAAAAATCATTTATACTTCTACAGAAAAAACACTCAAAATACTGGTGTTAAATATAAAATAAATAAAAACTTTGTGTAAAAAACACACATAAAATAATACATAGTAAGGAACGGCCAAAATGATCGTCCCTTTTCGTAAGCATCATTTTATGTTTTTTACAGGAAGCTTTTATTATTTTATCTATACAGTAAAACCTCTCCGAGCAGCCACCCCTGCATAGCAGTCACCCCTCTAAACGGCCAATTTTTCATGGCATGGAATTTTCGGCTCATAGATTTAATGTTAAAATAACCTCTATCAGCGGCCACCCGACCCCCCTCTAAATGGCCACCGAGTGAGATCGCCGATCTCATTTTTCGGGAAATTCTACTCACTCCATGCTTTAATTTTGAGCAGAAAAACTCAAGGTCAGGTTTATGGTGGAATATAAGACCCAGGAATAACTGGAATTGAATCTGTTATCTCGTTTGTATTCTTTGCACACCCTTAAGATGGGGAATCCCTTGGACAATCAAGCGTTGAGGTGTCCTACAAATGAATTTTTTGCAAATAAATTTTTGTCCCTTTCAGGCGCTCATTCTGTCCCTGGCGAGGAATTTCCCGATGTTTGTGACGTCGAGCAAGCTAAACTTTCAACACAAGCAACTTCAGGGAAAATTGATGAAATGATCAAAAATTCCGAAGCGGTAGAGCTCTGCTACAAACTAATCGGTTAGAGATCTGATGAAAACTAATCGGTTAGATATCTGCTTTTTAAGGTGAAAAACGAACTAGAAAATATAGTTGTTTCAGAAAAAAGTAAAACCTAAGACACAAATTGTATCCATTTTTCAAAAAATTTAAGAAAGCAATAAATAAAGTACTATTTTTTCTTTAGATAAGTTTTAAATTTCATTTTAAATAAGGAATAGGTGTCAGACTTATTTTATATTCTGCATATAACAATTATCTTATAATAGTAAATAAAACCCTTGAGAGTGGCCACCCCTTCTTAGCGGCCAAATATTCTTGGTATGGTGGGGTAGCTGCTCAGAGAGGTTTCACTGTACTTGTAGTTCATTCAACTGAATTAAATCTGCCTTCTACAAGTAGTTTCGTGCAAAACTAAAACAGAAAAGTACTAGTGAACATCAAAACAGGAAATCGAGAGGTAATGTACTGTCCGTTTTGTTAAAGCAGAGCTACTGCAAACAGGATGATTCTACTAGGATAAGGAGTGATAGGTTGAGATCGTACTTTTTGAAGCTCTATTTTGGCAAGCTATCGTTTTAGGATGTTTTCCAGTTTGTTTTATTTCAATTCAGGATTTCAAAAACTATTCTACTTATTGCTAGTTCAAGTGTAAACAGAGTTTTGAACATAAAAGATCATATCTAAACTTCCGCTCGCCCCTAATTGGATGAACTCAAATCGGACCTGACGCAAGCGTCAATGGGAGAAAGGCTCTGAGGAATGAAAACAGACTGTACATGTAATGATAATTATATGGTTGACATTAAATTAGAAAATTTCGATAAGTTGGTTACAGTAACAAAATGACTGGTAAGATGTATCGAACCAAAATAAACTGATATTTTTTTTTCGGTTCAGTTCCGATCTGAAGCCCTGGGGAAATTTGTTCTTTGTCCCCTTCTAGAAAAATTTTTTGAAGTTGTGTCCCTTCCCCCCCCATTTCAATGGGCGCCCAAGCATGAAATGACCAACCTATCTGACCTTTGCACTGGTCACGCCTACAGTAGGCTGCTGATTCGGCTAGCCATTAGAAAGAAAAAATACTGTTCTTTAAAAAATACTGATCCTCAGTCAAGAAAAAATACTGATCTTGACTGAGGTTACTGATACACATTAATGGTTATACAAATGAAGATCAGTCATTCATGTTCTCACTTGTGATTTAATGTGCTTCATGCTAAAGGCTATTTATATGTACACCTGTGTTTAAATAGCAAAATTATCAACAGAGTTTTTTTGAGAAATGCAGGATATTTATCCTTGTCCAAATACATTTCTAGATCTCTTCCCAATCAATCTAATGGAATTTCTCCTTTGACTATGTGTCAAGATATATTTCACTGAATTCCATGTGTAATCCTCCCCGTAATAAATTCAAATCTACACCAAATGGCATTTCAAGTTCAGAGAGAAGTACATGATATTTTCTGAAATCCTGGAATTTGTTTATAAATTCAGAGTTCAAGTCAGCTGTCTAAGAAATTCCAATCCATTTCCACCATGTTGCGATGAGGTTTGATTAAACAAGTGTGAAGTTTTTTTGTTCCACAAATGCTATGCTTCATTTGAAATGCCGAAAGAAGAAAGGGAATGAATTGATTTTTCCAATGTCAAGGCAGCTAGGTTATATTGACCAAAAACCCAAAGTTACATATCTACTTGGATGAAAAATTCTATAATACTCTCTAAAATTTATTGTATTTCTTCCTGCAAATCAATCTTTTTGACTTATTAGCATAGGATAACCCTTCTTCCTCCATAAAACACATAATAATACAATTGTTAATACTCTTGTTGAACACGGTGCCTCACCCTAAGTCATTAAATAAAAGTATTATGAGTTTAATAAATATGTATTAAATAATTTTTAATAATTATGATTATTCAAATAAATATTATTCACTAAAAAACAATAGATGTTTCTGTAATTGAGAAAATACGACTAAAACACTGTATTTGTAAAGTGTGTCATTATATGTTTTTTACAATACTACAATAAACTGCGCATAACTTATAAAATTATTATTTATTATTTTAGGCTAGCAGAGGAAGTTGATTTGAAGCTTATGTATTGCAAAAGATTTGAAGATTATTTTAATGAACGGAGAGAAGTCAACGAAGGGCAGTATCTTTTAACTAGAATGCAAGTCTTTGAAGTAAGTTTGTAGTGTATATGCTTGTTTAGGGGAAATCAAGGCTACTAGGCCCAGTTACTGATTTTATTAAATTTTTGTTCAAGTTTTCCAGCAAAACTGAACTGTATAGATATTTTGCAAGGAGTTCTGTGTTTGTAATGTTAATGTATGCCGTTTATGTTTAATGTTAACCTGTAAATAGAAAATAAAATGTGTGAACTCGTAGCAGAGGCAAGTTGCCGATGTGGTAAGTTGGCAATGCTCTTTAAAAAATTGAATGAAACTCAAATAAGGCACACACTTAAGAGCAACCAATTGTATTTTCACCACCAAGTTCAAACAAAGGAATTAGCTATTCTCACTAGATGTAAACTTTATACAGACATAAAAATAATGAATAAAACCACAACTTTGAGTAGCTTTTGTCCTACTCAAAATCATCAAGAGTTGCAGCTATCAAAAGTATAAAATTGAGTGTCTTCATTGTGCAGACCTTGCGTGCCCAAAGTTTTGAACGTACTTTTATGTGTGTTTGCAGTGCTTTGATGCTTATGGGTCTGCATCCCAGTGGCAGTGCAGTTTGTAAATCGTCTGAAAATATTCATTGCACATGGGTAACTCTGTAAAACTACAATAACATTTAAAGGAAGGATGAAAGAAGAAAGTTATTCTGTGATGAGTTGTGCAATCTATCTATAAACAGATGAATTATGTGGACTATGCCTTCTTGTCCCTGTAGCCAACTAGCCCCGGTCTCCCCTAAACTTTATCGAACATGAGATTTATGCTATATTATATATGCTACACAGCATGCTTGAAAAATGCAGTGTATGAACATTGTTGTAAGTGTTTATACTTTGAAATGTAAATCTATTTTGTTTAGCAAGAATCTCTGTGTGAAAATAATATTTTATATCATCTATTGAAATATACTTTGAAGGTTCTTTAATGCAATCCTTCCTGGAATTTCAGATACTTTATTTTAAAACATTTATTAGGTAAGAAATTTTTTCCTACAGGGTTTGTTTGGATCCTGGATTTGGTAAAATTTTAAACTTTTGAAATATTGTCCTAAACTGGTCTAACACTTTAAAAATCGTCCCCCCCTCCCCTTTTTAAAATAAAATACAAAAAGAAATTTTCTTGTGCATCTCAAATAGTAAGATGTTTCAAGACAATTTTTTTTTTAAAAGTTCAGAATTTTAGTAAACTTAAGAAAGTGTAGTACAAAGCCTGTTCTATAGTGTGTACAAGGAGGGGGTGTTCTGAAGTACATTCCTGTGTATAAATGAAGAATCCTGATATTATCTTTGCAGACTTGCTTCAAAATAGTTTTGTAAAGCATTTTTGTTTTATCTAAGATAATTTTCTAATTAAAAGAAGAAATAACAACTTTTTTTAAGTATCTTCTACCCCCCACCCCTTAATGTTCTAGAATCAGCAACGGTCATGATTTATAATGAACATTGATTTATTGCAAATCTGCTCAGCAATGTTATTTTTTTCTGCAAATGTTATAATTTCAAAACTGTATATAAGGGAAGAAAAAAAAAACTTTTACTAAAGCTTAGATTGGATTTTTTAAAAAAAAGTTTACTAATATTTAAAATTATACTTAACCTGTGAGTTTCTAAATAGGTTTATTTCTTTTTTCAGACGTATCCTCCCCTTTCAAAAAATTGCAATTTAATGGGACTTGAAGATGACTATATTTATGCTGAACAAAGAGTTAAAGAACTCATGGCTGAAAAAGAATCTTCAGAAAAAGATGATAAAGACTCTCATCAAATTCATGTGGTAAGTTTTTGTGTCCAATTTTTTAATAAAGTAGATAGCATTTAAACAGTTATTTGTGGTTATGGTAACTTTATAATTTTTATCTGGAAATGCATTTGCCTCATTGTTCAGCATTTTAAAAACTAATTGATATTAATTAACATTTTGCTCCATCAGCATGATTCATAAAAAAAAAAAAAGACTAAATTGTTATTTACAACTGTCAACAGTTATACATACAGGAAAATATTTCCTCTGGGCTTTTTTTAAAAATCTCTTTGTGAAATGTAAACCTTGGTGTCTTTTTTTTTTTAACATCTTAAAGAATCTGCATAAAGTTTGCCAAGTATTTATTGCATTATTTAAGTATTAAAACATAATTCTGAAAAGCAGTTAAAAATGTTTGTATGAGACAGGTGCACAACAATTCAATAAATCTAGAGGAGTTACTATTGATTCTAGAATTGAAAATTATATCATTTTGTGTTGATCTGTGATTACTGTGTCAAAAAAATTGGGGGGGGGGGATGTCATCTCATTCTCCCTAAGCTCCCTTTTCCTACCCCACTGGTTGGAGAAAAGAACAGCGAAATTCTGCAAAATGCCACAGCCACTGTCATGGATCATCGACTGATTATCACTGTCATTGCAATGCCTGGGTCTGTTCTGACCTGTATAACTAACAACTTTTTATTAACTTCTATGGTTAGTTTAATACTTCAGTCATAATGCTAGGGACTTCTTAAGTTCATTAACAAAGTAAGTGGAATGTTAATCGTGCGTCATTTTTAAATAATCAGGAATCAATGCAGACAAAAATTGGGTCTATTAATCTGTTTTATCCATTATTTTAATCAAAGAGTGACTTTTATTAAAAATTAGTATGAAAATTCCCAAAAATAAGTGTTTTGAAGTTCCCAAAAATTAGCAATTTTTACAAAAATGGGACTCTGGAAAAAATTCCTGGATTGACCCATGGTAATATAAAAAGGTTATTTTTGAATATTAATTTTTAAAAAAGTTTACATGTTTGTTGCATTAAGCGAAAGCTATGGGAGAGTTATTGGCCTGGGGGTGGGCCTTGGGAGAAGGATTTGTTAAGGGGTTCTAATGGGAATTCATGTTACATCGAGAGGAAGCTGCCTAAAACTCCAGACCTTTAGATCAACAGTTGCGTGATACGGTAGAACCCTGGATCTTCATACTTCAGTCCAGTCATCAACCATTCTTAGTGTCGTATCGTGACTTTGAAACAATTATGTAGGTGCCTAATCAACAATGATTACTTTTCTCTTTCAGATTGAGACTACAATTAGATTACAGTAATCCCAACTATTACTTTTGTTGATTACAACTAGAATAAGTTAATCCCAAATACTAATTTTGTCAATTACTATTAGATTATAGAATTATCTTACCAATTAAAACTTTTGATTGCGATTATGACAATTTATCGCGCATGGTGAGATTACGATTAAATTACGGTTACAAAATATTTTTTGTGATGATTCATAGCTTTTTAATTGTACAATTTTGACGTGTAGGACAGAACAAATTAACAAAATACACTGAAAAGAAACAAGTGTTTAAAAGATAAAATAATTAAAACTGTCAAATAACACGCAAATTTAGCTGCCAGTATTTAAAACTTTATGACTAAAGTGTTTTTTTTCTACCTCATGTGCATTTTAAGGTTACTTATGAAATGGCAGAATGTTATGTGTCGCAACCCGCACGATTTTGAAGACATTAACGAAATTTCTAATTGTGTCCGAGCGTTGTCCTGAGGCATTTTGTTTATTATTTCCACTTAAGATAAAAGAAAGTGACTCCACATATCCACCATCCTATTTCTGGATTTAATAAAATTTTAATATATACATGAAGAAGTATTTACATGGAAAAAAACATGCATGCCAAAGCAAAACACACATTTTCTCATTAGCAGAGAATAAAAAAGAAAAACATCTTTATCCATCAAGAGGAGGCTTCCATTTTGCCGTAAGTACACAACTATACATTTTAAATTTGAATTAAAGAAGAGTGAAAAGTCACACACGTATTAATCAGAAAACCTCTTTTGTGGTATTTATTACTCATTGATGTATTGATGTTTTATTACGATGTATTGAAGTACACAACTGGCTAAGTTTCAGAAATCTAAACCTTTTCGAGATTAAGCCCCCTCTCCCCTGTCAAAATTAAAAATCAATAGAATGGATATTTTTGAATGTTAACATGTTAAATGAGTGACTTCAAAGACAAGATAGCATTCAGTTAAAGACCAAAAATCATGATTGAATGGATTGAAACAATAGCATAAAAAATAGATAGGTTATGATAGAAATCCTGATCCATGTTGGCTCGCCGGAATATGATTCAATAAAGAATTAATTTCAAGTTATTCGGCAAAAAGAGGATACTCCATAAATGCAATGGAACTCAAGATCCTTTATTATGTTGCCGAGCACCCTTGACTTGGATCCCAACAGCCACTCTTGTAGATAGGGAATCCAGAATGTTTTACGACACTTCCTTCGGTGTTTCAAGGTGCCCACTTAAAGGATGGGTTCCCGAAGCTCTCATTTTGTCTTTGGGTGATTTTCAGATGGATTCGTTCCAATGATACTAAATATATTCTCAAAAATATTAAATCTGGCCAATTTCCTGACTATTTTTTCTGGGTTTATTCTTGGAATGATAGTTAGATTTCTCAAACTTGCAATACTTTTGGCCAGTAGTGTATTATTGCCACTGTTTTCCATTTTAGCTGCAATGTAGATATTTCCTTGTTTTCTTTTTCTAACATTTAATATAAAGCAGTAGCTTTTTTTGTTTGTAATAAATATGTGCAATTTTTTTTTAATGCCACATTTCTTTTTCTTTCATTTTTAACACAGGGTACACTATCTCTTTCTGAATGGGAGATAATATGTAAGTACAATTTTCATTCTATTTTATTCATTTAAAAGTTGCTTTTAAGATTCAATTGCTTTCTTTGCATTTAAGATAGTCATTTGTTTATGTACTTATGAAATATATGTGTTTAATTTCATGTAAATATTAATAGCATGACAATCTGAAAACTTAAGTTTTTCCCTTGAAAAAAAATTTGAGCCCATAAGGGTGTATGTCGAAAAAAAAAAAAAAAAAAAGAACTCTGTTTTTAGTCTTGGTACACACATTGAAATAAACTAATAGCATCCTGGTCTCCAAAATATTCCAGAGGGTTCTTCATAAGCCACTTGACACACTGCAATGAGCGAAAAAGCTGTGGCTTTTGTGAAATGTTCAGAAAAAATTCTTAAACGGGGATCGGAGCGGCAAGATTTTTCGAAGCGTGACGCGCTTTGCGAAAATTTCTGATATTTAAGAATTTTTTCTAAAAGTTTAGAAACGGATACAGATAGATCGTTTATTTCAGTCTGTAAGTACAGCTTGTCAAGAGACAGTTCCAAAATGTTGAAGTGCCTGACATCATGAGTTTATTTGTACTTATGTACCAAAATCACATGATTTTTTCGAATGACACCGTTAACTAATAAATAAAAATTGAAATATGTTGCCTTATTAATCCAAAATTTAGCATTTTGCTTGTCAAAATAAATAAATAAAGGGTTGTCCAATGTTTTCCATGCTATTGAAACTGACAGAGTTTATGTCAGTCTGCTTGAGTTCAAACTTTAAAATTCAAGCTTTGTTGCTTTCCAATATTGAGTGTTCATGACAGGTTATTGTTTTTACATTTAAATGTAGAATGAATAAGAAAATATCGCTCAGTAAGAACACTGCTTCTATCTAAAATCAAAGTTCTTTCATGCTTCTATCCTGTCTTTCAGTTGCTTTACATAAAACTTGTCAAATTTATTGAAATCTCTGGATTTCAGCGTACAAGTTTTTTTTTAAATTTAAGAACAGCGTTTTTCAGCTAGTTCATTTAGGTTTAGTATTTAGATTCAAGGAAAGGGAAAATATGAATCCATTATACAGTGAATTGGGTTATCTTATTGTTGAGTTACAGTGGAAGGAAATACACTTTGAGGTCATTGTAGGGTGGTCACTATGTTTTTTCAGTCACTGAGATTGAAAATTTAATGTAAAATGTATAAGTACAGTAACCCCTCGTTATATCGCGCTTGTTGGGAGACAAGAAAAATGCGCGATATATCCGAGGCACGATATAACGGGCAGAGGGGTGATATGATAAAACTTTCCTTTTATCAATCTTTTAAAATATAATAAAATTAATAGTATATGTACTGTAATAAAAGATATGCTCTTAAACTATAAAGTTAATTTTTTTATAAAACTTATGCTTTTTAAAAAAGATACGCTGTTATAAAAAGATATGCTTTTTTAATAAAAGATATGCTCTTAAAGTTTAACCTTTTATTTTTATATTATGTGCAAATACACATTTCATTTCCTGCTGAAAAAATGATCCGGAGTCATTTTATTTGACTTTTCTCTCCTATCTTGCTTTTCAACAAAGACCAAGGAGGGAAAATTAATGAATTGTACCTAACTTATGGGATAGAAGATGTCATTTTCAAATGTACTGTGTGCTTCTCAAGCAAAGTAACAAAGCAAAAGAGTATAGAAAAAAATTGAGAGACACCGAATACACGATATATCGAGGCATGATATAACAAGGAGTTATACTGTATCACCCCCACCGTCCTGTACTGCTACAAAGTCGCTCTAATAAATATTGAATGAAGATGAAAAGTTGAACTTAAATCACTTTAACAGTCGTTTTGAACTAATGCACCTTCCCTTTCTTCATTTTCTCTAGGTATGTATGTTGTATTTGCTTTTGTGAAGCAAGAATCCAATGACGACGAGGAGTAATGTCTTTTGTATAATAGTGTAATTTCTTCCATGTTTATTATTGTATATTGAATGCAGATCTCATATAATAAAGAATATTTCTGTATTTTAAGAGTTTGTTTTTCTCTTTATTTTACTTGACATTTTTCTTCCTTCGGCATTACTGACAGGGACTCTGGCTATTGCTAAGAGTTAAGGACTTTATCCCACCTTATTTATTACTCTCGCTTTGGTAAATTTGTAATTTTTCTGTCGTTAGACCATTTAAGTTCCCACCTAGTTATATCACAATGTTTTCTGGCACAGTCAGGGTGCGAATTGACGGGGTGTGGGGGGATCGTCCCCGGCTGAAGAATGTAATATCCCTGGCTAGAGAAATATGAATGGATCCCTGCCAGGGATACTATTGATCCCCTGCTGAAGAAATATTAAACGGGTGAGTGAAGATTTTGGGATTCAGACTGGAAAGTCAAGAAGTCAAAATGAAGGTGGTATGTTATCGTTTGTTACTATACTCTAAGGCGACTGCCTTAAAATTTCGTCTCTTTTCTAAGCTAAAAACCCTCAAGGGTGGCTTCCTATACAGGTACATTGTATGTAGCTTGTGTATCTGTGATTCCATAGAACAAACAATCTATGACTTAGTTTGAATATAAGTCAGTTCCCACATGTGTCGCCGACTGTATTTGTCAAGTAATATCATGTGAGGGAAGCATTTGCACCTTCCATCCTTCTACTTTTCAAGTGTCCCCCCCCCTGTAGAATGTTTACTTTCAAATGTTGTCCCCCCCCTGGAGAAAATGTTCAGTTCACACCTTGGGCACAGTTGATAGTCATAGTGTCCCATGAGTTTACATGAATAACGGGAGTAACCCATGCCCACTCCCATGTCCCTGTCATGTTACTGACAATGCAATGTATTAGCACTAGAGTGCTATTAATCTCAGATATGGATATTTATCTACAGTGAAATGAAAAATCACTTTTCAAACTGTATCAGAGTTCATACACCCTCAGGGAAACCTGGAAAACCTCAGGGAATTGAAAACTAGCTCTTAAAACTCAGGGAAATCTCATGGGAAAATATAATTTCCCTTTAAAAACCTGGTAAATTAAGCTTCAACCCTGGAATTTTAAGAAAATTTACCCCTCTCTCTTTATTTTTATGGCCTTCACCCTATTCAATGGCCAACTACTTCCCTAATGATGCACACATGCAATCGGAAATGGATGTGTACAAGATGAATCATGTATCACTTACGATCGCCCTTTTCATATTCAATCGTAAATGTTTCTTTGTTCATGCAAGCATGGGATTGCTGGGATCTTACTTAGTTCTAAATATGGAAATTTTTACTAATAGACTTGTGTACTGACAATAGTATAAAAAAACTTATCTTGGAATTATCAAACAGTGAAGTGGTCCCAAAAATTCTTTTTTTTTACTCTTGTAAAGCTTGTACATATTTCCTGATTTTTTTATAGGTCAAATTGAATATGCATACCTGCCAACCCTTCTGGTTTTGACAGAAGACTTCTGTTTTTTTAAGCTATCTTCCGGTCTTCTGCCAGAAGATAAAATCTTCTGTTTTTTTTAACTTTTTAGATGATATATTAAATTGTATTGCAAACTATTATAAAAAATTGGTAAATAAATAATTCCATTTCAAAGTCATTTATTAAGGTAATCATTTCAACAGCTAACAGCACAATGCTGTTGTATGAGTGAGGTTGAGGTCAAAGCATTTGTAAAGACTTCATTTCATTCCTCCGTCAGTAATTCATCATTAGAAAATTTATTTGTGTTGAAAACTAAAGCTAACATACTTTGTTATGAAAATAATTTTTCTGGTGAACTATTAGTAGAAGAAAAAAAAAAAAAAATCTAAATCTGTTTATTTTTCAATGTACTTTGGTTAAAAATAGTCAAATTTCCATCTATTTAATTGTTTTTATTTTTCTGAAAATACTCCATCTTTCTCAGTTTTGTATAAAAATTTCAGGTAAGCTCTTTTCTATTACTGTTTAATTTTGTTTTAATTTCCATGCATTACTAATATAAAAAAATAATGAGAAATGGTGGTAAACCCAGGGGTCTTCTGTTTTGACTTCTTATATTTAAAAATTATCTTCTGATTTTTTGTGAAATCTTCTGCTTTTTCAACCTGAGTCTTCCTGTTTTTGGCTTAAGGAGGTTGGCAGGTATGAATATGAAACCATGTTTGATATAAATGTAATCCATTATTTATGCTATAATTAGAGGGAGCATAATTTTGGTTATTATATGCTTTCATAATTTCATTAGCTTAGAGTAGGGCATATAAATAGAAAGTAGTTACTCGGTACTTATCGTATGTTTATTTTTTGCAAAAGCCTGAAAGTTCTTGAAAAATCACCTGGAAAACTCAGGGAATTTCATTTTGAAAAATGAGTACGAACCCTGTTTATAATTAAAAATTAAGTAAGTGTTTTTAAACCATTGCCATATCTGCCTCTACTGGGTTTTGATAGTTTTTCCTGGTCTCCTGATTTTACATTAAAATTTTCTGGTTTTCTGACATTTTGAAGCTTTAATAACCAGCATGTTTCTTTCCCGATCAGTTCAATACTAAAGAGATTTTGGTTTAGCAGACTTGTCCTCTGTGCATTGCCTTTGACATGTCTGGAGATCATTGGATCACTTGTTGTGGACTTAGTGACATAGCAGCCGTTAACTCTGCTAAAAACTTTTCAAGTTTTTATGTGTTTCTGAACTCTATTGGGCTGCCCGTCTCAGGCTAATGGCAGTCCTGCCAAGGTCTGGCGTCGGATTAAAAAAAAATAATAATAAAGCGATGAATGCTCATGTTGAGTACTCATTTGAGAAGGATTCTTGGAAAATTCAAAATTAGAAGGCGAATCCTTTAACTGTAACATTGGTTCGTTAAAAGCATGCAATTTTTTTTTTTGTGTGTGTGTGTCTAAAAAGTAGATATTTTGTAAATTTTCAAACATTAAAAAAAAAAAAAAACTTTTCTGGTCCTAAAGCAACATTGGAGTTGTTTTCTTTATCTCACATTAAAAGTATTCTTTTATTTCTGAGCTCTTTTACAAATTCTATTTTTAACATCATGACCTTATGTGAAATTGAAATTTCAAACATAAATTGTTATTCAAAGTAAACTGTTTTATTTTAAAAACCATAACTGTGTGTAATGTCAACTTATGTATCAAGTCTTCTAGGCATCAATTTAAAATATCTGGAGTGACTCCACTCGATTTTCCGAACACTTATGATTAAGATCATGACCCAGCATTTAAATAAATTTGAATCGATGAATCATTCAAGCATATATACCGAATTAAAGCTCAATCGAATGGACCGTTTAAACGCGAGCACACTTTCAAGAATGTCTCCCCGTAGGCCATCCTGTAAAAGAAATCTGGGTCATAGCCCTGTAGAAAAACTATGAGTCCTATACGCATCAAAATCAATACCGGTCTTACGGTGGTGGTTTATAACATGTATACCCAATTTGAGCTTAATCGAATCTACCGTTTAAACACTAGCGCACTTTCAAGAATTTCCTGCCCATAGGCCATCTTCTAAAAGAAATCTGGGTCGTAGCCCTGTAGAAAAACTATCAGGCCTATACACATCCCAATCAATACCGTTCTTGCAACGGTGGTTTGTAACCTATAGACCCAATTGGAGCTCCATCGAATGCCCCGTTCAGGAGCTATCGTGTTCACACACTCACACACACACATACATACATACATCTCGTAAAAATAGCATAAATGAATTCAGAAGACCTCCAAACGTGTCCCTACACCCAAATCTCGAATTTGAATTTTTTCCAGATTACAATACTTTCCTTACAGGGTACATGTTCAGAAAGTAAAAATGATACATAGAACAGATGGTGAAATTGAATGTGTGAAAAAATTTTGAAGTGTGTTTTGCAGCATAGATAAGTAATTATGAAGATTGTAATATAACATAAATCTACTGGATTTTCTTCACTCGATGTTGGCAGGTATGCATTGACCTCTTCCTCTCTAAATAGGATTATTATTTATCTTATTAAGCATTTTATTATATTATTTTTCTTGTATATTAACATTTAATGTTGATTTATAATCAAAAGTAGAGTAACATATAGGCTACCCATCCAATCAGTGGATGCCATGTTAATGCTCTACTACTTAACTAGAAAATTCAGTTATGCAGACTACATCGGGTCCCGACCATTCTGGATAGCAGGTTCTATACTGTAAGTGTGTTTTGGTTTCAACCCATCATTGGTGTTGATTTTTTAAGTTATTTTAACTTACTTGTAGACGCAATAAACAATAAGTTAATAGACGGCATCACCCACCTCTCATCAAGCGCAATTACTCTTCAAGTACAACCGTCTGTCTCTAATATCTGGGTAACCTTACGCATTTGTTTAGAACAGAATTATTTATTTATTCCTTTGAGAGCATTGAAACGTGTGCCTGGGAAACTCGCCAACATGTGGCGATTTTTTCGGTTGGCGAAAATTCCGGGATTAAAGTAGGAATCCACCTTTATACATTAATGGCATAGTTAATGCTGCAAAATATTTCTACTCGGTAGCAGGTGACAACCGTACCCAAGTTGAACCTAGAAGGGTTCAGTGGCGGCCCGTGGTCAAAACTGTTAGTGCAGCCGGAAGCACATGAGCCTCCCCCCCCTTTCCTCCGGACAGGATTGGAAAATCTTTGTTACTGAATTCGAAAGCTGGCGGATGAAGCCCTCACCGAGGGAAAAAAAAAAAAAAAAAAAGAAATTACATAAAAAATGTAAGAGATCCTATTTTACTTCCATAAAATGGACATACATTTCAACCAGCCGCTCTTATCCTCAAAATTGCATTCATCCGTGTCTGATTCGAAGTTTCCTTAGAATTTTCTTTTGTAACGATCACTTGAGACGAAAAGAAAAAGAAAAGAAAACTTACTTATAAGTCAAATCAATCCTCCTTTCTTTTAAACTTGCGAATCGGTCAGTGATGCTCTCATAAAAAGGCGTCGTTTTAATTCAGATATCCATCATTTTAAAAGCTCTTTAAAATTTCCCATGTTTAAAGAATTTTCTCGCTCGCCATGTCCTCTCAATGCCAGTTCTTGCTTACTTAAAAACAATACTGCTTGGATGGGTCATTGTCCATTCATAAGCGCCTATTCAGGCTTACCTTCTTGATCAATTCAGCAATATAAAGTCGAGAGTTTTCCAAACCTATATTCTCCTTACCCCCTCCCTCACTTCTCGTCCGAGCCAATCAGTGAGTCGAGTTCTCAAGTTCAGCCGCCGTTAAAAAATCTTCCATTGGCTGTATCAGCTGCATACTCCCTATGCCGGAGAGGCTGCTGACGTAGTCGTTGTCATGGCAACGGTGCTGCCCATTTTCTTTTCAGCGCTCTGGGCTGAACCAAAGATTTTCCCAATTGAATTGCGGGAAGATTAAAGTGCTTTTTTTCTGAATGAGCGATCCGGCCACAATACGTTTCTTTTTTTTTTTTTTTTTTCGGAGATTTTTTGAATTTACCGTAGGAATTCCACAATTCTAATCTGAATTTAGGAAAATGAGTAGAATAAATTATTTTAAAGTATGTGCTGATAATTTTAAGTGCAGCCCGGCTGTACTTGCTGTATCCCACGAACCGCCACTGGAAGGGTTGAAGAAGTTAGGGAAGTTGTTGATCAGTGTATGAGACGGACAATACTGTTATTTATAGGAACGGGATAAAGCACAAGAGCTTTGGAAAACATGGCTTAATTTTGATAGTTTGTCTCAATATTATTTGACTGCCATTTATTTACATCTGTCATTTAATTTTAATATCCCATTGCTTCCTAAACAGGATTGTCTTTTTTTTTTTTTTTTTTTAAGTAAACCACTTGTTACTTTCTGAACATGTACCCTGTAAGGTAAGTATTGTCATCATGAAAAAAATTCGAGATTTTGGTTTATGGACACGTTTTGAGGTCTTCTGAACTCATTTATGCTATTTATACGAGATGTATGTGTGTGTGTGTGTGTGTGTGTATGTATGTGAGTGAACACGATAGCTCCTAAACGGGGCATTCAATGGAGCTCAAATTGTTATAGGTTATAAACCACCGTCGCAAGACCGGTATGGATTTGGGTGTGTAATAGTTTTTCTAAGGGGCTACGACCCAGATTTCTTTTACAGGATGGCCTATTAGAGATGAGGCGGGCTCAGCCCGACCCCGAAAGACCGGGCTCGGGCTCGTGAAAAAATTTCTCTTTTATTGAACATACTGCTGGAAACAGATTTTATAAATTGATTCATGAGGAAAATAAAAGTACTTATAAAAAATAAATAAATAAATAAAAATAGCGGCACGGGCGCCTAGAAGGTGCGTGAAGCTCTTAGGGTATTTTAGAACGGTGGTTTATATTCCTTAGTGAGTCTTGAGATCCGACATTTTTTGATAAAGGATGGATACAAAGAATTAGAAAGTGCATTGGGAGTTTGCAGCTACATTTTTCTTTAATTTGCACAAACGGCAAAATTTATTGTATTATATCAATGAAGTAATTGAATTTTTTTTTTTTTTTAATCTTTAGCTGAAATTTCGGGCTCGGGCTCCGACTTAAATAATATTGCTCGGGTTCGGGCGGGCTCGGATTAAAAGTCCTCGGGCTCGGGCTTTAAAAAATGAGCCCGAACTCATCTCTATGGCCTATGGGGAGACATTCTTGAAAGTGTGCTAGCGTTTAAACGGTACATTCAATGGAGCTCAAATTGGGTATAAATGTTTGAATGATTCATTGATTAAAATTGATTGAAATGGTTGGAAATGATCTTAATCGTAAGTGTTCGGAAAGTCGAGTGGAGTCACTCCAGATTTTTTTATGAAAAGCAATCCAATCACTGGCAAAAATTTACTTATTTATGTTGCTGCAAAATTTTCGATACAAAACACATTAGGAAAAATAAAAGTGCACAAAATAAATAAATAAATAAATATAATTTAATTATGTTTTTTGTAAGGTATATACAAATGTTCTAAACACAAGCACTCCCCCTCTTTTTTTCTCAATTTTCTAGATCTTGTTTTCAGAAACACCCACTTTCACAATCTTTTGTTTTCAACCTTCAGTTTTTGCATCTCTGTCTAATTTCTTATCCCTGATTCTACTTTCATGAAATGTCTAAAAAACTTCATTCTGTGGAGCTTCTTTTATTTTATGAAATGGGGGGGAGGGGATGTAGTTTATAGAGGCCATCAAAAATTGCAGAGTGCACAAAAGAATTTGCTCTTCCAAAGTAATGTTTTCAAATAGTAATGGTTAAATTTTTTAAGCTCTTTTATTTTACAAAAAAAAAAAAAAAAAAAAAAACTCAAAATACTGGTGTTAAACGATAAAGTAATTATAATAGAAAAAATATTCAGCCTTCAGCTGAAATTAGTTTCCCCTCCGCTAAAGAGGTTTTTTGACAGAACCTTTTAATTTGTATTGGCAGCCATGTACAGGATGTATTTGCATGTAAATCAAACGGGGAGAAACCAACCGTTCTTCCAGTGGTGTCAAGTATTTTAAACAATCCGGTATTTCGGGGAATTCGAAGCCATTGCTTATAGCTAATTCTGGTATTGTCAATTTAATCAAACAATCGTAACATGTTTTGCAAAATTTGCCAATATCATCGATATCTTTGTAAAAGACTAGTTTTATAAAGTCCGTTGTCGCTCCTTTGGACAGTAAAGTTGTTTTGGAATGGGTTCTTATTGACTTTTTGAACCACAGTCGATCACAACAATAGCATTGGTGGATTGGACCATCAGCAACAGCTTCGAAAAATTTCTCAGCTAATTTACGAAATTCTAGTTCTTCACACCTTACATTTAGATCAGTATCTGTTCTTGGTCTTTTCGATGGTATATCTAGACAGAGTCGTAGACGTTTTCTGTCTTGTCTTCTGGATTTGGATTCCGCTTCTTGAGCACGAAAATCTGGATCTTCCCTTTTTCTTTGCATAAATAGACGGTTAGTTTCACGATGACTTTCTTCCGGATCAGACAACTGGCGAGGACGGCCAGCGCGGCCTTGAACAACAGTCCCGGGTATATTCTTCTGATATTTAACGATGTAATACTGAACAGCAGAGCGTGAAATACCAAGCCTACGAGCTATTTCACACTGATCCCGCAAAAATGAAAATTTTAGAAATGCCACGACAGAACACCACCACTTGCTCCGAGGAGGGACAAAAGTTTGAACGCGACTCTGGAAACAAATCCAAGTTCTGAAAAATGAAATCGGAACCTCGGGAACTTGACAGCCAGTCGCAGACGCTCTGACAAAATCTTACAGTTTCCCCTTTTGTTTCATCTGACGTTACTTTGAAATTTTTCAAGTATCCATTATTCCAATCATGTGTCGGATCTTGGTGTGTTTCAAATTTCCGTGAGATCTGTAAGATTTTATTTACTATCAATTATCATCCACGACTTTTTTTGTCTGCCCAAAACTATTACCCTCTTTAGCGGAGGGTAAAAAAAGAAAGAAAGAAAGAAAATCTTGTAATTTATAGAGGCTATCAAAAGTTGCAGAAAAAAAATACTCTTCCATTAAAATAACAATGTTTTTAAATAGTTTTTGCCAGGGGCTGTAGTTACATTGTAAATTAAATTAGGTGACATCTCTCTTGGCTGCCAACTTTAATGCTTTTTCCCAAAGATTATCCACCATAATTTTTAAACAGTTTTATTTTAATTTAAAAAAATGATTTATTTTCAGATTTCATCCCAAAATAAAAATGAGTCGTGGAAAATATGATAAAAGTGTCAAAGTTGGCAGCTCTCGACCCCTATGTTAAATCTGTACATTTTTTTCAGGGAATGTTTGTGTTTTTTGGACTCAACTTAAATATTTATATAATTATTTTTGGTGTCTTATATAATGTCACTGTTTTGTTCATAAAATTTCAATATCGAAAATTGCATTTAGCAACCCTTCTATATGAAATCTGTACATTGTGCTTTTCTAAATAATATTGTATTTTGTGATTGTAACTTTCAATTTGTCAATCAATTTCATTTTGAGCAAGATGCTTGTTCTTTAATCAAAAGTATAACTTACTGGCTGCATTCGTAAACGCCAAACGAGTTACACTCGTGCAATGAGTTTCCATCTAAGGCGTTCGTAAAGGAAACTGAGTGCATACAGTTTTTAAACTAGAGCGTTCGTATACAAAACTGAGTGCGATTCGTTTCAAACGAAATAAACCGATCTCTGCTAAGGTTTCCTGAGTTGTTTAGAAGATACACTTGCTGCACGTTGTTGTTGTTTTCAAATGGCGTCCGTTGTTATGGAGAAGTATGTTGTTGTGAAAAGTATTTTACGTTTTCTAAAGCTGCAAATATTATTTTTTCGAGGAGGAAATTCATGCGTACGTTAGAAAATGCTACGAAGGTACATAATTTTTTCAAAGATAATCATTTTCTTGTATTTTTCATTTTAGTAAATTCAAGAATGCATGTTTTAGTGTTGAGATTGAAGTTGATTCAATCCGTTATTAGTGAAATTTGAACTTCTCTTGCTAAATACTTTTGAAAAAAAATGAAGTTTAAATTGAAATTTCTAAATTTTGATCTGTGCACTTCAATTATGGCCACTCTTTCTTTTATAAATCCTGTTGATTTTATATTGAGTATGTACTAAAAACTCTCCTCAGCAAAATGAACGCATTCGCGAATTGTAAACAAACACGTCTCCTAGGCAACGAAACTCAATAAACTGAAGTTGTTCGTAAAGATAACTGATAACCGCTGACAGCACTCAGCACACGCATTCCAGTTTTCTTACGAAAACTCGTGCAACGAGTTTGTCGTTTACGAATGCAGCCATTATTGTTCTCTCTTTGAGTTGAGGATGGACACGTATCTTAAACATCAAACAGGAACATAACCAAAAAAATTTTTCTGGTGGGAGTCAAAGTGAGAAAAAGGCAGCATTTCTCACAAAGAGGCTTAATCTTTGTTAATATCAGTCTGTTAAAAAATTGTATATATATATATATATATATATATATATATATATATATATATATATATATATAGATATATATATATATATATATATACACACATATATATATATATATAATTTATAAAAAGGTAATTTGGGTTTTACTATAGTTTGGGTAGTGTTCAAGCGGGTACTTTCACTGTAAGTTTTGCTTTCCTGTCATACTTGCCACGCGCGCTCTGGAGCTATGTTTTATTTATTTTGTTAATTGTCAGACATCAGGCCGTCGATTCTGAGTTCTTTAGAGTGTACACGTGTCCCCACGCCTTTGTAGCCCCGGATGCGGGTCATGTTGGTAAATGTGTGTGGTTCGATCAGAGATAAGGGAGAGGCGGAGTTATGTCTTCGCGGGCCACGTGGTGTGGTGAGCGAAAATGCACCCGCACATCGAAAATCGAGAGACTTCTGCCACTGGAACTGCTTAATGAGTCCACGCTGATTTTTGTACCCGTCTTCCCTCCCCTCTTCTCATTCTATATTGTAACTTAAATGCAATGTTCAATAAGCCATATTACCTGCCTTAACTCTGGAACTTTACTGAAATATCTGACGTCTCATATATATATATATATATATAAAATCTTTGCCATATTCATCAATCTTGTTCTAAGTGAATCTAGTTTTACACTGTATACTAAATCAATGCCATCACAACATTCATCCCAGGAATCTTTGAATTTGTTTAGAACAGAATTATTTATTTATACAAATATTATTACAAAACAAATGAAGGTCCACGGGAGAGTCCAATAGAGCTGATTTTCCAAAAATCGAAATAGCGCACGGGACTTTCACCATTCTTCCCCATGTAAACTGTATCTTTGGGCTATCTATTCAGTGTATTCTCATCGTTCTTTCCCCTTATGGGTTCGGATATTAACCACTTCTGATACGGCCACTAATGAACAACAAAATGCAGTAGAAACCCCAACATTGACGAAAAGTGGACTCTCATCGTTCTTCCCGTAGATCCTTCAAATGGTTTGAACATTTTGCTCCCCCCCCCCTGCATGAATTTAGAAATTTAGAAAACTCTTAGTTGTGTCTTAGCTATTCATGTTCGATACATTTTAGGATAAAAACTTTATAATATCTATTTATCCCTTTTACATATACAGGGGGTTAGGAAAAGCACATTTTGGTAATCTCTCCCTGTCACGGTGAATTTTAAAAAAATCCTTGTAAGTTTTAAATCCTTGTAAGAATCTTGTAAGTTGAATTTTACACATTCATGGTAGATACCATTTAAAGCAAATCTATTTTTTCCTTTGAATATAAAAGATAATGTATAAACAGCGTTTTGTACTCCTCACCGCCTTAGGAGATTAATTTCGAAAAATCCTTTAATTGGTTTTAGCTGCTTACGTTAAATACCTTTTACAGTAAAAACTTTATTTGTATCTATTTGCAGACTCTTTTAGATATGAATCATGGAAATGAAACGAAGGTTTCGCCGCCTTGAAGGTTGGGGGTTGGGGGTGGGTGAATTTCTAAAAATCCTTTTGAGCGCCTTGTCATTAAAAAAAAAAAAAAAAAATCTATGCTCTAAATTTCATGTCTCTGTCTCAAGTAGTTTTTGCCTATTTTTAACATTTCACTGTTTAGAAATGCTTTAATCTCCACTTGTTTATGCAGAACTTTCACACAATTAATAAAACACATAAAATTTTATTACAAAAAGGGGGGGAGGGTAGGAAAATAAGAAACATGTGTTTTAATATAGGTATAAAATCTGTGTTTCTACTTGTAATACGTTTTAAATTGGATTGTGGAGAATATTTTCAATATTTTTTTAAAACTCTCGTTACAGGCTATTGAAAACAGATGTTCATAAAATTGTTTCTCGCGAAATGTATTTAAATTTCAATTTGAAATCGCATTTAAATATTTAATTATGAATTAGCCAGTAGAATTGTGCAGCATTATTATTAGAAACTTTCCATTTTAAATTAAATTGCTAATTTTAAGTTCCTTTTAACCATCTCGTTAATAGGTTTTGACCCCCCCCCCCCAAAAAAAAAAAAAAAAACCACCCCTCATGTTTAAATTATTTTGCATCCGAAGTTTTCGTTTTGCATTTCAGTCTAATTGCTGGGCAGATATTTTTACTCTATTTCACGCACATGCGCAGAACTCTTTCTGATGTTGGCTAGATACCGCCAAAGTCAATGCGCCTCCTGCTACAGTGCGGCATTTAAGTCCCCCCACAGTTCTCTCATCATCCGTCCAAAGCTCGGAAGAGGATGCAAATGGGTGACCTACTCCACGTTAATCGCCGAAGCCGTGGGTTCGTTCCCCACTCATCCCATGGTTGTTTAAATTTCCTTTCTCTATGCCAGTGAAAACTGTCCTTGTGTTGTCCACTTCACTCGACGACGACTTATGAGCGAATTCTTGAAATCAAGCACGCAAGTCCGAAAATAAATGTTTCAAATACAACAGGAAGACTTATTGAATAGTCTTGTACTGTAGCCAGTGTTCATGATATACCTATATCCTAATTTCAGTTTTTTGTAGCTATTTTCATTTTAATCATAGTCGTGTGTTGGATAAGTAAACTTGCTGTGATCATTTTTAAGTAAAATAACTTTATGAATGTAGTTCGGACTTAAAATTTCACGGCCCGTAATCGAATGTGGGGTGGGCATGATCTCTGGTGCCGATCCCCGGATCCAAGTAAGCAAAGCAAAGTTGATTTTTCAATAGTTAAGGCTCATTTTATGTGTGCATTATCTAAATGTACTTCTAAAAATTTATTTATTCGATTCACTTGATCAAAGAATTTCAGTGACACAATCAGTTGATCTATTTTAATGTTGTAAAAGGCGAGAAAAGCATCTTTTTTTTTTTTTTTCCTGGTTTAAAAGTAGCGAGTGCAATGAGTGTAATCGCGAGAAATGGGTTTGTCATGTATTGTGGTCAGAGCCTGATCATAGGTGGACGGGACCCCGGGTCAAGAGGTTATTTTGGGGCCCCTATACTATTACAAGTATTGGGTTGGCAACTAAGTAATTGCGTTTTTCCGTATGTCAATATTTCGCCTGGCCAAAACTACTGAAGTTAATGATGCGAAATTTGGCACGTACGTGAGTTCTTCAACATAGGTGCTAGATCAGAGAGCATTTTCCAAAATTCGTAATCTTAAGGGGGTAAGGGGCCAAAAAGTTCTTTTCACATATCCCGCGTGATCTCAAATAAAAATAGAGATATCCGTGAATTTCTTTCTGTAAAAGACAGCAGTCACGTAAACCTAAAAATTAATTTCAGGACATTTTTAATAGTGTCCTCTAAGGAGGATAGAAGCGAAAAAAGGGGGAGGGTGGCCCTCTTTTACGGACGAAAAAAAATACTGCCAGTGAAATTCTTACTTTAAAATGTAACAAATATCAATCGTATGTTCAGGCACAGCTTACCTGTAATTAAAAACTTGTTGAAAACTTATTTGCTTGAATTTTATACAAGAAAACGCAATTACTTGTTGCCAACCCAATATTTTAACTTATTTTTGTTGGCTGTTGCATTGTCCCAACATAAAAATAAAACATTTTTAAATAATACTCAAATTGAATTAAAAATGACCTATTTATTGATACTTATTGAGAACAAGACTCTGTATTTAAAAGTGATTTTAATATTTTTTGAGCCCGTTTGTATTATTAGGTGCGATCCTTCCAGGAATGGCCATGACGAGGCACGGGAGCCAAGTTCCTCACGCCAAAAAATTTTCTTGATACACCAAAAAGTTCGACATTTTCTTTCCTTCCTCATGAAATAAAAAATGTTAACGAATGGATAAGCATAGATATATCGCCATACCCTACGTTTATAAAAAATCCTAACTTCTTGTTTATGGATCCAGGAGTCTTAAAGACCATTCAATTAGAATAGAAAATAAATCTGTACGTTCATTGATTGTTAAAAAGGATGCGATAGATATTAGAAAGGAAATTGAGTTGCAAAAAAATTATCATTGTAGTATTTATGAATATGTAATAAATCATGATAACAATCCATCGGGAGATTGGGGGGGGGCTTATTTTTCCGGGGCCCCGAGCTATTGCCCGGCATGCCCGCGTGATAATCAGGCTGTGATTGTGCTTGCCTGTACGTAGGGTTGCCAGGTCACCAAACCAAATAGCCGGACAGAACAGCCAGTTTGGCCGGAAATTTGGGCAAAAAGGCCGGACAGCCTACACTATGGAGGATTTTGTCTCAGTATTAATAGGTACGACAAAAAAAGTGTATGTAAAATCAAGCTTTTTTGATGATTACCATGAATCTTGTTAAATTCTAATGAAATATAAATAACATCGAATGCCAAATCAGTTCAAGTACTGTATCAGCCAAAGTCACCAGTCAAAAGCCGGACACCGTTAAGTTTGGCCGGACACGCAAAAAAAAGCCTAACTATGTCCGGCTTTATCCGGACGCCTGGCAACGCTACCTGTACGTGTGGCCTACGTGACTGAACTCTAAATAAATGCCATTTTAGCAATGTTTGTCTATTAAGAAATTAACTTTTTCCCCAGGTTTCATGGTGTAAATATACAAAGTGCAGCTTGTTTTGCAAAGCCGTTACAAAAGCACATGTTTCCTTTCAGACTTTCCCAATTTGCTTGAAACCGAAGTCTGAAGATCCCATATTCGGACCTATCGCGCGGATGTTGATTCAACGATCTGAAGTTTGGGGGTGGATTTTCTCCAGACGTAACATAAATGGGCGTTAGGAAAAACTTAAAACTGCCTCCGAACCTACCCCCGCAGGCAGATGCCTCTCCTGCAGGTTTGCCACACCACATAACTACAAATGTAGTATAGATATAGTATGTTGAAGAAAGGAGACATTTCTCCCGAACACAATCGTGAATGGCAGACCCCGAACCCAGTTCGGGCACAGGGTTGGGTTCCGAATTTGCTTGCCATTTCCAATAGAGATGAGCCGGGCTCTTCCCGAACTGGGCTCGGGCTCTACAATGACCGATTATGTTCGGGAATTCAAAAATTTTGCGATTTCTATCCGTGTCAAGCACCCGGGAATCCGATGCGACCCTCAAAAAAAAGTTTGTCTGTCTGTCATTCTGTCATTCTGTCCGTGACGCTTTTTTTGTTTAAGCATCACGTAAAAACGACTGAAGCGAATGATATGAAATTGGGTGTCATGATAGGTGGTCACTCAACTTAAAACATAGGCGTCGAATTAAAAAAAAATCGTGATTAGATTTTGAAATTTTGCGAAAATCATTTCAAACTGCGTAAATTTGTGTTCGCACATCACGTAATATTTGCAAAGGTGAAAAAATGATATTGGGTGAAATGATGGGTGGTCACTCACCTTAAACTATAAGCATCTAATTAAAAATCGATCAGATTTGGAGATTTTGCGAAAATCGTTTCAAACTGAGTGAATCTTTGCTCACGCATTACGTAATAACGACTCAAGCGAATGATATGAAATTGGGTCACATGATAGATGGTTGCTCAACATAAACTATAGGTGTTCAATTTTTAAAACTTTTTTATTATATTTTGAGATTTTGTGAAAATTCTCTCAAAATACGTTTATATTTCTTCAAACATTACGTAATAACGACTCATACGAATGATACGAAATTGAGTGATAGGATAGGTAGTTGCTAATCTTAATTTATATAGGCTTTGAATTTTTAAAATATTTTGATTACATTTTGAGATTTTGTGAAAATCGTATTAAAATGCTGCAATTTTGTTCCAGCATCACGAAATAAAGACTGCAGGGAATGAAACGAATTTGGGTAACATAAGTTGTCACTCAACTTAAATTGTAGACTTCCAATTTTTCTAAAAATATTGATTAGATTTTGAGATTTTGCGAAAATTATTTCAGTATGCGTAAATATTTGTTCACCGCATCCCATAATTACAACTAAAGCGAATGAAATGATATTACTTAGTGACTCTCTAACCTGCAATATTTTAACAATCCATGAAAATTATAACTTCGCTTTCTTTACTTTGGCAACATACTCCATCCATTCTGTGTACTCCTACAATGCTGACGAAAGTTCTTGCTTTTGGGAAATTTGCATTCACTAACCCGTCGAGGACGGGTACTTCAGCTAGTATACTATATCCATACTATATTTGTATAATTTGCACAAGCAGCGAAGTTTATGGTATTCTCTCAATGAAGTAATTGACTTGAACGGGAGAAAGTTTTTCTTAACGGGGTCTGCCCCCACTAGTGGCATAGCGCTAACGCTTGAACCGGGAGACGGAAGGTGCCCGGTTCGAAACCAGGTCGCGTCCGCCGACCTAACCGTTTGGAGTTTTCCGTGGTATTCTCCGCAAGTTCGCGTCAATACGGGTTTGGACCCCTTAGAAAGTCCCCCCCCCCACGGAGGGCAATCCCTCCCCCAAGCCTAGATTCCTAGCGTAGATAATTGGCCGTAACCTCCATTTCCTCAACGGAGTCTAATTTTCGACCTTATTTTGAACATTTTTTTTTCAATGGACACTGCCCACTGATCTCTAGTAGATAAAGAATGAGAGCCGTTACCACTTTTTTTGTTACACACCCTGTATAAGTCGGAGACGAAGACCGAAATTTCAGCTAATAGATAAATAAAACTTAAGAACTACACCTTAAAAAGTGTCAGAGATATGAAGATAAATGGAACGCTGACTTAAACCACTTTTCGATGGTTCTCCAAGGGAAAAAAAAATAATTTTCGGCCGGCATTATATAATACGGGGGCCGTACCTTCTAACTACTATAGTCCAAACACATCCCTCAAGCCGAACACTTTGTCAACAGCGATCCTGTCGTCTGCACTAACTTTTTGATAGATTATTATCCCAATTTATAGTTATGCTGATCCCTGACTCACTGATTCTGTAACAATTCCAGGTAACCGCTACAAGAATGACCAACATGACTCCAAAAAAGATTAAAACATAAGCACAAAAAGCTCAATAACATCTACCAACTTTCGTAAAAGCGTTTGAAATTTTTCATAATTATGTATAAAAATATAGAAAACAATCTGCGCTCCTTTCAAAATCTGAAAATCCACCTGTTCGCTCATTTTACCTCGCAATGCGCCGTGTTTGGATCAAAAACTTCTTTGGGCGCATGTTGTTTACAGTGACACGAAGACGACGTTTCGGACCCCACATTTTTATGCGATATCGAATCGTTATTGTACGCCCGAGTCCACTTTTAAAATTTGCCGGAACTCTGTTGAAACACTTTTGCATTTAAAAAAAAAAAAGTTAAAATAATTATTCGAACTTCTCTAACGCTTTTATAGCATTTATTTATCTATAAATAAAACATAGTCAACATATTGCCGCAAACATGTGAGGATTAAACTGTGCCGCACAGCCAGCTGCGTCAAAAAAGGGGTCTCTCGATCTGTGGCACGCGATGAACGTTTCGAACGTCCGCCCTCTTGCGGGTCGTTCAGTCGAGCGATGGCAACGGCTGCCCTTTTTTTAAGCAATGGGCCATCTATCCAGCTGTTCTCGCATTCCTCCCTTTTTCAGCTGATGTCGGTGCTGTTAAAATGAATCGTGATCCTTTTTTGACGCGAAAGGACGTGTTCAAAAGTAAAGGATTCTCGTGGAGCTAGGTCACCTGCCACTATTTTTATAGAAATCCAATCTATTCTTCGCGACTGGCAACAGTAAAAGAGTCCGAGTTGGGTGTTCCCAGAGCGGGAACACTGTCCGTTAAAGGGTTAAGTAGCCATACGGTCAACTCCGGTTAGAGTGAGACTGAGTGGATTTGGAGTTCACTCTATTCGAAGTTCACCCAAACGGAAGTTTTCCCAGGTCGACCAAAGAAACTGAATACCTAGGCAAAAAGAATAGTGTTTCATGTCCATATTGAATGTACAGGGTCATTCAAAATAGATAAGCGATCAGTAGCGGATCCAGAAATTTTTTTTGGGAGGGGCTAAATTTTAAAAAAAGCTTATTTCACCCAATTAAAATGTACTTTAAATCAAAATTTTAGTCTAAACCAATGTATTAGGCTTTTGGGAGGGGCTAAGTAATAAAATAGGATCATTTTAGCTATTTAAAGTGTATAATAAAGCAGAATGTTGCCCTTGTGCAATCTCTTTTGGGGGGGGCTGCAGCCCCCTAGCCCCTCCCCTGGATCCGCTACTGTAAGCGATTATCTTTTAAGTTGTAAATGATCGAAACTTACTTTCTGTTAGAAAAAGTTCTTCCAATAAAAAGTAGATTTCAAATATGATAATTTTTTTTACTAGGGGCCGCATACATATTAATATACGAAATTTAATTTTTATACGGTCCCTCATTTTCTATTACTTATATTTACAAAAATGTTGCCCTACATTGAAGAAAATTAATTTAACAAATAGCGTGTCTCTAACTGAAATAGCGAGGTATGTAATGTTCAATTGACGACTTTCATCACTTTAGTTGCTGAGTTGACGTCCGTTTTCAGGGGAAAAAAAAATCTACTTTAGGCTTGTAAGGAACCCGCCATGAGTTGATAAAAGTTAAATGACAATCCCTTTGTTAGAAATTGCCAATTAAACGAATTCAAAAGCGCGATATGAACAGTTACAGTTTTAACAGAACGGATAGGTACAACTTGATGAAATGATCCTTAATTCAATCTTTCAAGGGGGTCCTCCACCTATTACGTCCAGCATCTGGTGAAGGAATTTGAATATCTAATATAGAATGACCAAGTAATGGAGTGGGTTAATTTTCACTAGAAACTGCCAAATATGCATTATAAGGAAACTTCCAGCTAAAATACGATTCCCAGGATTTTGAGATTTCCCCGTAGTACTTGGCGGAAAATTGCTAAAATTTTTAGCTTGCAATGTCTCCTTAACTATTCCACTCAAAAGCATGGGATTTTTTAAATTTAACTTTCTTCAATACAGAGCAACATTTTATCAAATATGAATAACTGGAGAGGAGGGACCGTATGAAAATTAAATTTGTACTTTTATATGTATACAGCCCCTAGTAAAAAAAAAAGTCGCTATACCTGAAAGCTACTCTTTATTGGATAAGGTGCTTTATTATAAGGTGCTTTATTATAAGGTGCTTTCCCTGGGCTGGAAAAATGGCGTACTCGTTCCATGTACTGGGAAAATGCCCACTAGATGGCGCTTTGCATTTGAATTCGGTTCTAGAAATGACTCGCATTAATAAATGCTCAAAAACTATTGAATAAATGTTGAAATTCTTTGTACTTTTCGAGCGAGTCATTTTAAATTCTACATTTGCTGTTCTTCCATGGCGCCACCTAGTGTGCGCTTTCTAAACTATTTTTTTTTTCAAAATGTATCTTCTTTGGTACAGTGTGCATTCCAAATTTGGTTACAATCCGTTCAACCGTTTTAGTAAAAGAACCCTGTTTATACGAGAAGCCTGCTTATAAGCCCCGTATATTACTAGGGGTATAGAATGGAAAATGCATGTATTCATTCCACCTAGCTCGATTGACAAAAATGCTTATAACTAACATACAAAGGGCATTCCATAAAAACTGAGAGTTCTTTTTTTACGTAGTGTCAACACCGCGAAACTAAAAAATAGAAGTGCAGGCGATTTTTTCAAACTGCTAACTGTACGTTTATACAAAATTCTAAACGAAGCGGACGATATTATTTTCCTAGTTCCGCACTTGTTTAAAGAACTGTTTCAGTAGCGGCCCGTGGTCAAAACTGTTAGTGCAGCCGGAAGCATATGAGCCTCCCCCCCCTCCTCCGGACAGGAATGGAAAATCTTTATTATTGAATTCGAAAGCTGGCGGATGAAGCCCTCACCGAGAAAAAAAAACGAAATTACATAAAAAATGTAAGAGATCCTATTTTACTTTTCCATAAAATGGACATAAATTTCAACCAGGCGCTCTTATCCTCAAAATTGCATTCATCCGTGTCTGATTCGAAGTTTCCTTAGAATTTTCTTTTGTAACGATCACTTGAGAAGAAAAAAAAAAAAAAAAAAAACTTATTTTTTATAAGTCAAATCAACCTCCTTTTTTTTTTAAACTTGCGAATCGGTCAGTGATGCCCTCATAAAAAGGCGTCGTTTTAATTCAGATATCCAACATTTTAAAAGCTCTTTAAAATTTCCTATGTTTAAAGAATTTTTTCGCTCGCCATGTCCTCTCAATGCCAGTTCTTGCTTACTTAAAAACAATACTGCTTGGATGGGCCATTCTCCATTCATAAGCGTCTATTCAGGTTTACCTTCTTGATCAATTCAGCAATATAAAGTCGAGAGTTTGCCGAACAAATATTCTCCTTACTCCCTCCCTCACTTCTCGAGCCAATCAGAGAGTCGAATTCACAGGTGCTGCCGACCTTTCAAAATCTTGAATGAGCTGAGTCTTAGCTGCGTACCCCCATTATAGCCTATGCCGGAGGAAATGCTTACGTAACCGTTGTCATGGCAACGGTGCTGCCCATTTTCTTATCAGCGCTCTGGGCCGAACCAAAGATTTTCCCAATTGAATTGCGAGAAGATTAAAGTGCTTTTTTTCTGAATGAGCTATCTGGCCACAATACGGTTTTTTTTTGTTTGGTTTTTTTTTTTGGAGATTTTTTAAATTTACCATAGGAATTCCATAATTCCTATGGTAAGAATTCCAAATTCAGATGGTTCCTAATTCAGATGGCTCCTAAATTCAGATTATGGAATTCCATAGGAATTCCATAATCTGAATTTAGGAAATTTCTCTGAATTTAGGAAAATTAGTAGAATAAATTATTTTAAAGTATGTGCTGATGATTTAAAGTGCAGCCCGGCTGTACTTGTTGTATCCCACGAGCCGCCACTGAACTGTTTTATTTGCCCTACAGAAATGGAGATGAGTGATTCAGACTTAAAAAAACGAAAGACGTTGTGCTATAAAATGTTGCTATCGTTTGGGCAAAACAGCTCCAGAAACAGTTAAGTTAATGAAAGAAGCTTACAAAGACAAATGTTTTCGTGAGTCTACGATTTTTAGATGGCATGGTGATTTCAAGAACTGGCAGGGAATTGGACATTACATCACGATAATGCTCGCCCGCATGTCGCTACTTCTATTCAGCAATAGCTTAGGCAATTCAATATTAAAATTATGCCACATCTCCCTTACAGTCCAGATCTCGCACCCTGCGATTTCTGGCTGTTTCCGACGCTGAAGGAGAAGCTATATGGCAGAAAATGGAACACAGATTCTGAAGTTATTTTCAGCCGTGGAGGGTTCTTTGAAGCAGCTTCCAGAAAAGGACTTCTCTGTACTTGTTTTGAAAAGTGGGTTGAACGATGGGACCGTTGCATATCATCTGAAGGAAGGTATTTTGAAAAAGAATGATGTATTTTTTGCTGTCAATATATTTCTAGATTTTTTTGAGATTTCACTCTCAGTTTTTATGGAATGCCCTTTGTAATATCTGCAGATGACAGCATGCATGTGCATGCGAATCCAATGGCGATGGTTTCCTCCCCCCTCAAAGTCTGGAACAGAATGCAACCACTTTAAGATTCAGTTGATCCCCTGCTGGGCGAAAGCTTTTATGCTGCGTCAACAGGTAGTTCGGAGGCAATTTCTCTTTCCGTTTCACCTTTTTCTTTAACAACATGGTTTAGATGAAAGCTCTATGAGACAGTGCACAAAGTTGAATGACGACCACTGTGCAGATAAAGGGTGGAACTCTTTTTGTGGGTGGGTGGCCAAATTGTTAGAGAGAGTACTGATACTTTTTATTTTATTTTCTAGTTTAAATTAATTTTTTGTGGAAAAGCCTGGATTTAGGTTTTGTAGGTATTTTTTTTATTATTTATGACAGCGTTCTATTGATATCATAAAAACAAGGTATTACTTAGGGAACGTACCCATATTACGTGACCCGTTTAGGGGGAGGAGCGGGGGGGGGGTGAGTGGCTTAGATTTTTGTTAAGTAGTCGATTTCGCCGACAGAAATTTGCTATAAATTAGCAATATGCTTTTACATAAGTTTTTTTTTTTCCATAATATTTAATTTACTAGTCATTATAAGCATGCATGCAATCTTATGCAGTAAACGCCGTATTAATAAAGACGAATAGGAGTCAAATTATTTTCATTTGTTTCACTTTCTGCCTGCGAAATGATTAAAAATCATACTTGTCAATACTAAGTAGAAACTTAATGGGGAAGGGGGGGGGGGTCTTGACATATACTACGAGTGGTCACCGAGGGGAGGGAGGGGTCGAAAAATCTGAAAAAAATAGGTCACGTAGTATGGGTATGTTCCCTTAGATGTAAATCCTGTTTTTTTTTTTTTTTTTTTTTTTTTTTTTTTTTTTTTTTTGTGTGTGTGTGCGTGTGTCTGCAAAAGTAATATTCACATTCATTGAAAATCTTATGAAAATAATCTTAGTATTTCGGGGGTGGGGAATGCCAGTGGTGGATGCAGAATTTGTTAGTGGAGGGTATAATTCTTGAAAAAAAAAAAGCTTATTTGACTCTAACAAAATGTAAAATAGCTGTACAAATGTACAATATGTTGTATAACTAAAGCAATGTGTTTTTTTTTTTTTATTGTCGGGGCTGGGCGGTAATTCAAAGAGACTCTGTCATCTTTAAATGAGTGTCAGGCCGTTTTCAAAATCTGGTAACCATACTCAGGGGACGACAGCTGGCTGTGCCGGGCACAGCCAGCTGCGTCAAAAAACGGTCTCTAGAACTGTGGCACGCGATGAACGTTTCGATCGTCCGCCCTCTTGCGGGTCGTTCAGTCGAGCGATGGCAACGGCTACCCTTTTTTCAGCATTGTGCCATCTATCCAGCTGTTCTTCGCATTCTTCCCTTTTTCAGCAGATGTCAGTGCTGTTCAAAAGAATCATGACCCTTTTTCTACGGGAAAGGACGTGCTCAAAAGTAAAGGATTCTCGTGGAGCTCGGTCACCCGCCACTATTTTTATAGAAATCCAATCTAATCTTCGTGACTGGCAGCAATCAAAACGTCCGAGTTTGGTGTTCCCAGAGCGGGATCACTGCGCCTTAAAGGGTTAAGATGACGAGCCAACCCCGGAATGTGAATTAACATCCATGAGCACTTTATTAGCCAATAATCTTCTTCGCTTCTTCCGTTTTCTTTTGCCCTCTTTTTAGTCAATCTGATAACAGAAGCGTCGGCAATTTCTTCCTCGGCTTTCTCACACTCTTCTCTCAAAATTTCAGCTATACCTGCCTTTAATTATTTTGTAAGAAGAAATGAAAACTGAGGGAAAACATTAAAAAAGCGTGTGGGAGAGCTGAAAATGATTCGTCATCTTTCCCCGTCGAAAATTTGTCATCTTTCCGATTTGAAAATTCGTCATCTTTTCCCTTCACGCCATGTTTAGAAAACCAAGGTTTATGAGTAACCAGAAAAATATCTTTAACCCTTTCAGGCGCAACCCTTTCCCAATGCTGAAAAAAGGGCAGCCGTTGCCATCGCTCGACTTAACTACCAGCAAGATGGCCGACGATCGAAACGTTCATCGCGTGCCACAGATCAAGGGTCTCTAGATCTGTGGCACGCGATGAACGTTTCGATCGTCGGCCATCTTGCTGGTAGTTCAGTCGAGCGATGGCAACGGCTGCCCTTTTTTCAGCATTGGGCAATCTCTGCAGATGTTCTCGCATTCTTCCATTATTCAGCAGATGTCAGAGCTGTTAAAAATAATCGTGACCATTTTTTTACGGGAAATAACGTGCTAAAATTTAAAGGATACTTGTGGAGCTATGTCGCCCGCAACTATTTTTATAGAAATCCAATCTATTCTTCGTGACTGGCAACAGTCAAAACGTCAGAGTTGGGTGTTCCCAGAGCGGGATCACTGCGCCTTAAAGGGTTAAACATGGCTTTCTCACACTCATCTCTCAAAATTTCAACTACCTGCCTTCAATTGTTTTGTTGTGCCCTGTGCCCCCGTCATCTTTCCCCGTCGAAAATTCGTCATCTCTCCCCTTCACGCCGTTTTTACAAAACCAAGGTTTATGAGTAACTAGAAAAATATCTTTAAACATGGATCTATACTACGATTTTTACGCAATAAGCTGAGAATTCAGAATATTTTAGTGAGAACTTGAAAAGGCTTACCGTAGAATCTCGATTCCTTACGTTAAGACGGTCAAATATTAGACGAACACCCTTGGGGAAATGAACTTTTGTTTATAACTTCCTCAAAACGGCAAGTACAGGTGGCTACCCTAGTGCTAGTCTTAATTCGCCACCAGGTGTTTATTATGCTGACCAAGACGTGCCGCCATTTGTGAATACCCGAGAGAAATACCGAATGCGTCATCTTACCCCGCCTTCCCCTACTTCACGATCTGTATAGTCTTTTACTCTAGACTTATCTGCTACTTTCTCTATACGTTTTCTACAGCTTTATTTCAGCAGTGTCTAAAGTATAGCCAAGATCGACTTGAATATTTACAACTATCCAGCCTCTGGTTTGCAAAATAAATCTGGGGAGAGAATCATTGCAGAGATGTCGACTTTGAAGCATTGAAGTTTTAACCTGTGGGAGTCTTAGAATTCACGAACAGTCTGCAAAGACCTATTTAGAAGATATTCCAGCTGATTGATATCGGCATCACTATAGACTACAAAGACTATGCCATCCGGAACAATGCCTGTTTGGTAAAGGGATACTCTATGTATTCCTGCAATAAATGGAGTGAAAAGACCTAAAGCAGAGCCCTGGGGGGAAGGGCTAGGTGCAACTTGTAAAAACAAGATTGTTTACTTTGGAAGTTCACACGAAAATTTCTGTGATTCAGAAAATCCGAGATCCCGGGGAGAACTCCACCCCTGATACCAAAATCGTTATAGCATTTATTCATTAGTCTGCATTTCCAGACTTTATCAGATCCAGAAAAACTTCTAATGTTACAACAGACATACGTTACCTGTATTTACGCATCGCCCTAAAGCTGTTTTTAAAATTCCGAGGACCTTCCAATTTTCGTGAATTAGCAATGCAGTACTCAATACTATGGCACCGTGCATTCAAATCCAATTGACGCATGCGAGGATATTTCAACATAAACCCCTTTCTTAACCCTTTAACGCGCAGTGATCCCGCTCTGGGAACACCGAAGTGACGTTTTGACTGTTGCCAGTCACGAAGAATAGATTAGATTTCTATAAAAATAGTGGCGGGTGACAGAGCTCCACGAGACTTCTTTACCTTTTAGCACGTCTTTTCCCGTAAAAAAAAATGGTCACGATTATTTTTAACAGCACTGACATCTGCCGAAAAATGGAAGAATGCGAGAACAGCTGGATAGATTGCCCAATGCTGAAAAAGGGACAGCCGTTGTTTTTTGACGCAGCCGGCTGTGCCCGCGCACAGCCAGCTGCGTCAAAAAGCACTGGCATCTGCTGAAAAATGGGAGAACGAGAGAACAGCTTGATGGATGGCCCCATGCTGAAAAAAGGGCAGCCGTTGCCATCGCTCGACTGAACGACCCGCAAGAGGGCGGACGATCGAAACATTCATCGCGTGCCACAGATCGAGAGACCCTTTTTTTTTTTTTTGACGAAGCTGGCTGTGCCCGCGCACAGCCAGCTGTCGTCAAAAGAGCGATGGCAACGGCTGCCCTTTTTTCAGCATTGGGAAAGGGTTGCGCCTCAAAGGGTTAACCCCCCCCCTTAAACACCCCTTTTCACTCTCGGATCGCGCACTTAATAATTCATTCATCGAGTTGAATCTCATTAAAACTGGCTTGCGTTCCCCGGAAACAATCATAAACGT
Source organism: Cheiracanthium punctorium (assembly GCA_038373885.1). NCBI lineage: Eukaryota > Metazoa > Arthropoda > Arachnida > Araneae > Cheiracanthiidae > Cheiracanthium > Cheiracanthium punctorium. Next base: position 133,277 of record JAWZYV010011990.1, read on the forward strand.
ATATTTTAACGGATGTTTCCGTAGCGTCATTTCCCAAACAGTCAAAGGCAGGCCATTTACAGGGAGCAGTCCCTTCATTTGCATATTGTAGTACAGTATCTCTTCGGGTGTGAAGCAGGCTTTAGCGGAGACTTCAATTTGGAAGCATTCAGCGGACGTGTACGTAAACAATGGGACTTGTTGATGGGAGGCGATATATGTGTGTAATGTATTCCCGCGGCGTTAAGCGGGGGCTGATTAAAAGGTGTGTTCGTTTTATTAGATTAAAATTCGAGGAGAAATTCTTTACGCTCGCTGTACGAAATGGAGAATTGTTAAGAGCCCTTTACGACTCTCGCTGAACGCTGATAGCTTAGTACAGAGTGTTTCTCAAAACTACTGGTAGGCATAAGCGTAGAGTTTTCGAAATTATTGGGGGGGGGGCGGGCTCCTCAACCACTTATATTCACGTCATTGGCGTAGCGAAAGGGGGGAGGGGGTTGGGGGTCATAACCCCCCATAAGGAATTTTTTGCCATACAAAATGTATATTCTTCACTCCCTTATCATACACCCGTATACATATATGTGAGTTGCAGAAGTCGTAACCCCCCTCCATGAAACATTTATGGCTACGCCACTGATTCACGTACATATAACTTACTCATAGTTGCCAACTACTACGGAATAGAATGAACCCCTTTTTCTACATGATTTTTCTGCTTGAAATATAGCAAAATTTTTGTGATGCGCGCGCGAGCTGGTTACTATTTTGAAAAAAATAATTAAAAAATAGACTGTTTACAAAAAGTGGTTAGTTATATTCCGTAGTAGTTGGCAGCTATGACTTACTATATCTAAGTGTCAATGATTGGAGGCGCTCGATCTCTATGGGTCCATAGAATTCTATACCAATGTAAGGTAAGTATCCATGTTAGTATCTTCCTACCCTGTTATAAGTTAAAAATAGAAGCAAAGTAAAAAATCCAAAGGAGGAAAAAAAAAGCATATTCGATGAGATAGTGCATTTTAGACACATCTGAACTTTTCTTCATTTCATACTTTACATTGCATAAACTGATTTTAATGAACCAGAGCCTGGCGAGGGCAGCTTATGGTAACATTGTGTGTTACAGGGCGTCACAATAAATACTAAATCATGATTGAAATCAAAAGAAGAAAATTTTTAAAAGTACAAGGAAAGGTTTTTTTAAAAACATTTGTAAATGGCGTGAATACTTTTTTTATGTTAGTATAAATGAGTTTTCTGTATTGAGTGATAAATTATTGGGTGGGCTCAGCCCCTGTTCACAATTTATTGGGGGGGCTCGAGCCCCACGGGCCCATATAACTCTACGCCTATGCTGGTAGGTAAAGCTCGTTAACCCGTTAACGCGCAGTGTTCCAGCTCTGGGAACATCCAACTCGGACGTTTTGACGGTTGCCAGTCAAGAAGAATAGATTGGATTTCTATATAAAGAGTGGCGGGTGACCTAGCTCCACGAGAATCCTTTACTTTTGAGCACGTCCTTTCCCGTCAAAAAAGGGTCACGATTCTTTTTGAACAGCACTGACATCTGCTGAAAAATGGAAGAATGCGAGAACAGAGCTGGATAGATGGCCCCATGCCGGAAAAAGGGGCAGCCGTTGCCATCGCTCGACTGAACGACCCACAAGAGGGCGGACGATCGAAACGTTCGTCGCGTGCCACAGATCGAGAGACCCCCCCCCCCTTCACAGCAAGGGAGGATCTCAGCTGAGTCGACGTTTCCGGTTCTACTCCTTCGTGTACATAACGACAAATATCTGTCATCGGCGCTGGTCGTAACGGTTGGCCGTTCTTGGCCGAACCTCCATGGATGCCGAATTTGTAGACAAAAATGGTTGTTAAAGTCTATGAACCACAGAAGGAGTGATATTTTAACCCTATCGCCAGTTGTGCCTGTTTTCGTCCTGGACTCTAGTCTTCCAATAAATCTCTGTCGCAGTTCTTCGGCCAAATGATGCCCGGAGGTCATTGTTACGAATTGGCTATCGCCGATTTCGTACCTTACATTCACAGCAAAAATTGGAGGCTTTATTTAAAACATACATTTTTATGCTGATTTATTCTGTATTGAATTTATTCTGCCACTCATTTGCATATTCTAGATTTACTCTTCAATGTTTATTGGACAACCTATTCTGCTTTCATACGGATTACCTTATTTTTACGCGGGTTTTCTGTATTTTTCTAATTTTTCCCTTAATTTTCGGAAACCAGTGTGTATTAAAATCGCCCACTGAAACTGTTTTACAGTCTTGGTTTACATAGTCTCACGATACTTCACCTTTATAATAAAGAATTGGGTTCGACAACGTGTCGCCAAATATAAAAGATATAGCCATGCTGGTTTCAGTTTTGGGGGCTTATTTTTTGGCGAAAAACTTGGCGATCCATCGCCAAAATGGCCAGCTTCAGCGATTTTTGATTTTATTGCCCCTCCGAGAACAGCCTTAAAAAGCTTTGCGTACGTTTCGGAAGATCATTCTTCCACCGTCAGCAGCAAAGGCTCCTTCACCCTGCCCTAGAGCCCCCTAGAAATACAGGCACGTCGCCATTTTTGAGTGGAGAAAGTGATAAAAGCCAATTTGTGGAATATATAAAAAAAAGAAGCTATGTGATAAAAGCATATTTAACCCTTTAACGCGCAGTGTTCCCGCTCTGGGAACACCCAACGCGGACGTTTTGACGGTTGCCAGTCACGAAGAATAGATTGGATTTCTATCAAAATAGTGGCGGGTGACAGAGCTCCACGAGAATCCTTTACATTTTAGCACGTCCTTTCCCGTCTAAAAAAGGGTCACGATTCTTTTTAACAGCATTCACATCTGCTGAAAAATGGAAGCATGCGAGAACAGCTGGATAGAATGCGCAATGCTGGAAAAATCGCTCGACTGAACGACCCACAAGAGGGCGGACGACCGAAACGTTCATCGCGTGCCACAGATCGAGAGACCCTTTTTGTCGTCAAAAAAGGGTCTCTCGATCTGTGGCACGCGATGAACGTTTCGATCACCGCACAGCCAGCTGTCGTAAGAAAAATGGGTCTCTCGATCTGTGGCACGCGATGAACGCTTCGATCGTCGCACAGCCAGCTGTCGTCAAAAAAAGGGTCTCTCGATCTGTGGCACGCGATGAACGTTTCGATCGTCGCACAGCCAGCTGTCGTCAAAAAAAAGGTCTCTCGATCTGTGGCACACGATGAACGTTTCGATCGTCCACCCTCTTGCGGGTCGTTCAGTCGAGCGATGGCAATGGCTGCCCTTATTTCAGCATTGGGAAAGGGTTGCGCCTCAAAGGGTTAACTTTAAAACCTTTCCTACAACGGGGCCCTTGCGCTACTTCTGCGTCTCTACGTCCAGATGTAACGTGAACACGCGTTAAAGCTCCTTAAAAAGTCCTCCGTCCAAGGCACCCCCTTCCACCCTTTGGCAGATACCTCTCGTGTAGGTTTGCCTTAACACAATACATGCACCTACACATCCGTATGCAAATTGGGATAGTTATTTAAATATTGAGTGTAAAAAACGGGTAAACGTTTGACGACATGTAAGTGACGCCATCTACATTACATCGCGAGAACCAGACACCACGCGTGTTAATTCATTTTCCTCTGAAATTCCACCGCTTTAAAATTCTCTCGTTCGGAGGCGAGGAGGAACAGAAAAGTTAAAAACCGCTCTCTCCGCTAATAAATGAGACGGATTTAAGGCCTGTCCAATATTTCAACGTCACTTCCCCCCCACGTGACAAACGACGACACATTGTTTTCCCCGTGTCCCGTTGACAGCCGATGCTATTCATTTGGAGAAGGAAACACTAAGGAGACACTAAGGAAACACTAAGGAAACATTGAAAAATTTAGAACTGGCGATCCCCGAGCGATTGTTTATAATTTTCGTGAACAGCAGCGATGGAAAAGGACGATTGTTCTATCGCATTCGACAGTATTTTTAAAAAAAAATGTTTTATTTTTAAACAACAACGCTCTTTTACAAGTTTCTTTTCAACCACTCATTAAAAAAAGAATTTATTCATTATCACGCTCCCATTTAATTATAACTCAAAACCACATTCGAGGTTAATTAAGATTCGTGTACAAACTAATTAATTTTCCCCGGAGTCATTAGAGTTATACATCATCCACCCCATTGCTGTGAAGCAATTTACTAAAACCATTTATTTATTGGGTTCATTTTTGTTCGTAAGTCTTATGGTACCTTTTTTTTTTTAAATCTTCCCCCTCCTTACAGAATGGGTCGTACACGAAAAGCGGCACCACGAAGCGAACTAACAAGTAAAATGAACGGCATCGGTTGCCAACGGGACACGGGGAAAACAATGTGTCGTCGTTTGTCACGTGGGGGGGGGGGAGTGACGTTGAAATATTGGACAGGCTTTAAATCCGTCTCATTTATTAGCGGAGAGAGCGGTTTTTAATTTTTCTGTTCCTCCTGCCTCCCAATGAGAGAATTTTAAAGCGGTGGAATTTCAGAGGAAAATGAATTAACATGTGTGGTGTGGTGTCTGGTTCTCGCATTATAATATAGATGGCAGCACTTGCATGTCGTCAAACGTTTAGCCGTTTTTTACACTTAATATTTAAATAACCATCCCAATTTGTATACCGATGTGTAGGTGCATGTATTGTGGTAAGACAAACCTACACGAGAGATGTATGCCAAAGGGTGGAAGATGGGTTCTTGGACTATTTATGGAGCTTTAAAGCGTGTTCAAAATTACATCTGGAAAACTGTTTCTAATGAACTCTGGCTAACTGTGTACCGGCATGGGATCCTCCTTATAGGACTTTGAAGGGAAGCAGCTTCTCTATCCAATGAACCCTAGCGGCAGGAAGTTCGATTGAGCTCGGAGTCTCCTCATTTTGAACCCATTTCCAGATGAGAGACCTAGCACCTGGATCGTCACCCCAGATATATCTTTTGGGCAGCGTGGACACGGGAGTCATGAACAGATTTGACGTGCACCCGCTCACAGAAGCGTACACGGGCCCACAGCAGTCCAGCCGAGAGAGGCTTTGGCAATGAGCTCACCAAACACCACTCACTGCCTAAAATTCCAGGCCATTAGTTCGCGGTAGGCTAGAACATGAGGCCTTCACTTCAACTATCTACCATGTTCCATAGGGATTATATTACACAGATATCATAACCTGCTGCACGCTAAGCTCTTTCATTTCGCATCGCGTTTAGACAGGGGGGGAATATAGGATTTATTTTACCCTCTCACCCCCCAGCCTTGATTAACACAGGTCTAGGTGAACTCAAGATGGCAGCCATCGAACCGCCCTTTTTATTTTCGAGTACCAACGCTCAGTTGGACTGTTACAACTTTATGGGTTTTAGTAGGCGATTTTAACTCCAAAGAAGTGCTTTATGGATCAAGGAATAAAAAGACTGCGCACTCGTGAATAATGATGCACTTTCCAACTGAATGGAATACAGAAAAATAGGGAGGAAGCGTGGATTAGGATACGCTTTTAGTGTTGCAGAAACCTCTGCTTGTTTCCTGGCTTCGCCGTTCTAAAGTCCAGTGGGTGTAGAACGTTCTAGTAAAAGTCCACTGGTCAGGATGGAACACAACTTTATTGCTTCTAGAACTTCGTAGAACCATCCGCTGTACAAAATTCACAAGCACAATGAAACAGTCATGTGCTTTTAACAGTCCGCTTAGATCAGAAGCTCTCACCAATGCTGTATTTCTCACACAAAATAAAACACTTTCACTGGCAAAAATTCAGTGAAAATATACGAGAGATAACACTAACAGTCCCTCAAGACTCAGCAGTCAAGAATTGACACACAGCACTTTAAAAACAGCTTCGAAAAGCACGTCAAAACACTGCTTCTATAGCACTATCGATTCTCAGAGCAAAGCAAACGTACTCACTGTGAGAGCTCTACTCACACAATGAAGTGGGGCTGCTGAAGCGCGCCGATATTTATAGAGGAGGCAGAAGCTGTGGGCAGCTTCCAGAAAAGTCTATTTCTCGAAGATTCTACATAAAGCGGGAATTTCGATGACGACGTAGAAGAGAAATGTTAGGTTTTTATGTGATTTTATTGCAGCAAAAGCAGCTTTACAGGCCCCATAGGGAAAATCGCGCCAAATCACCAAAGCTTGGCGACTTTTGGCGAAATATCGCCCAAAATAAGTCCCCAAAAATGAAGTCAATGAAGGTCTAGGACCCCTATTTCTCGAGATTTCTAGAAATCCCACAGAAAAACAATGGGGAACCCGAAACCTCCGTATCTCCGGTTATAGTGGACCAATTCAGATGCAACCAAAAGCAAAATTGATCTATTTGAAGCGTAGAATACGAATTTTGAACTATTTTAAGCTCCAGAACAGCGGGTTGCCCCTAAAATTCGTAACAATAGATAGCACTTCGGTGCGTATATAAAATACGAAAGTATTTCCCATTTAATTTTTGTAACTGCGAAATTTTAACGAATAGTTCTTAGTTTGGATGCTATACAAAATAGACTCATTATTTATGGATCACACTGCTTATTAGCATTTAAAAAAAATGGTTGAACATTTTTTTAACTTGCACTAACTTAAAAAAGTTTGAATTATGTTTCGCGACGCTTCTACAGTCAGTTGACTCATAAGTCATTTAAATACAGGGGATTATCTCATGAAATTAGAAATAAATAAACGCGAACATAAATGAAGTTAAAAATAAAATAAATTAGAATCGGAAAAACCTAATTAAACATGCAAATTCATGCAAACAGTTCGCATTCTTAAATGTAAAACTTGAAAATAAAAGTATCGATTCATTATACCAGTCTTCGTATCGAGATTTTCTTTCCTTATTTGCGATACATTTAATTATTCAAATCGCGGAAAACGAAGTTCTTTTTCGACAACTGGCATCGGAAGTTAAGAAAGAATAATGGATGAATGAATCATCTATCTATATAAATAAAATTAGACTTTTGTCTGTACATTTCTTGGAATTCAAAAATTTTGCGATTTCTATCCGTTTCAAGCACCCGGGAATCCGATGCGACCCTCAAAAAAAAGTTTGTCTGTCTGTCATTCTGTCCGTGACGCTTTTTTTGTTCAAGCATCACGTAAAAACGACAGAAGCGAATGATATGAAATTTTGTGTCATGATAGGTGGCCACTCAACTTAAAACATAGGCGTCGAATTTTTAAAAAATCTTGATTAGATTTTGAGATTTTGCGAAAATCCTTTCAAACTGCATAAATTTGTGTTCAAGAATCACGTAAAAAACGACTGAAGCGAATGATATGAAATTGGGTGTCATAATAGGTGGTCACTCAACTTAAAACATAGGCGTCAACTTTTGAAAAAATCTTGATTGGAGTTTGAGATTTTGCGAAAATCCTTTCAAACTGCGTAAATTTGTGTTCGCGCATCACGCGTACTAACTGCTAAGGTGAAAAAATGATATTGGGTGAAATTAAAGGTGGTCACTTACCTTAAACTATATCATCTAATTAAAAATAATCGATCAGATTTCGAGATTTTGCAAAAATAGTTTAAAACTGAGTGAATCTTTGTTCACGCATTACGTAATAACGACTAAAGCGAATATGAAATTTGGTCACATGATAGATGGTTGCTCAACATAAACTATAGGTGTTCAATTTTTAAAACGTTTTTATTAGATTGAGATTTTGTGAAAATTCTCTCAAAACACGTTTATATTTCTTCAAACATCACGTAATAACGACTCATACGAATGTTACGAAATTGAGTGATAGGATAGGTAGTTGCTAATCTTAATTTATAGGCGTTGAATTTTTAAAATATTTTGATTCCATTTTGAGATTTTGTGAAAATCGTTTTAAAGTGCTGAAATTTTGTTCCAGCATCACGAAATAAAGACTGCAGGGAATGAAACGAAATTGGTTGACAGGATAGGTAGTTACTCAACTTAAATTCTAGGCTTCCAATTTTTCAAAAAATATTTATTAGATTTTGAGATTTTGCGAAAATTATTTCAATATGCGTAAAATATTCGTTCGCGCATCACATAATTACTACTAAAGCGAATGAAATCATATTACTTAGTGACTCTCTAACCTGTCATATTTTAACAATACATAAAAATGATAACTTCGCTTTCTTTACTTTGGCAACATACTCCATCCATTCTGTGTACTCCTACAATGCTGACGAAAGTTCTTGCTTTTTGGAAATTTGCATTCACTAACCCGTCGAGGACGGGTACTTCAGCTAGTATTAAATAAGAATACATTTTGTTCTTCAAGATAATAGATTAATTTCAAAATAATTAAAATAAGTTGATCTTTTTTGAAAAATCATACTTTGATGAAGGAAGTTTATTTATTTATATTTTTAGTTTCTAAGTTAAATATCCTTCAAGTTGAACGGGTCGTTTTATTTTCTTAATCTATTTAAAACATAGATGAACTTTTGCGCATATGACCCCAGTACAAAAAAGTCCCCAAAAGCAAAATGTGTCCTCATATATTAATGAGGTGATACACTATCTGGCCAAAAGTATCCGGACACCCCCTAAAAAAGTGGTTTTGGTGGGTAACTCAATTGGATGCGTAATCGAAAGCTATAAAAGTATTGGTAGTGGTTTGTCAGGTTGTATGTATGCGTTTGTGAAGCAATGAGTAAGTCAAAGGAGCTTAGTGAGTTTGATTATGGCAGTATAGTGGGATGCCATCTTTGTGGGAAATCAGTTCGTGAGATTGCGGACTTTCTAGAGAATCCTAAATCCACTGTGAGTGATGTCATTGTGAAGTGGAAACATCGAGGCAGTGAAACTGCAGAAAAACGGAGTGGTAGGCCGAAAAAACTTAGTGAGCGCAGCCGCCGAACTCTGAAAAGGTTAGTGAAAAACAATCGCAAGTCCTCGTTGGTGGAAATTTCTCAGGAGTTCCAAAGTTCATCAGGCTTTAGTGTTAGCAGCAGGACTGTTCGTCGAGAGTTAAACAACTTGGGATTCCATGGTCGTGCAGCTGCTCACAAGCCGAACATCACTCCACAGAATGCGAAACATCGATTGCAATGGTGCAGAGATCACCGTCATTGGACTGTGGACATGTGGAAGACTGTTCTTTGGAGTGATGAATCTCGCTTCACAGTCTGGTAGTCGGAGGGACGCGTCAGAGTTTGCGGATGCCCGGCGAACGTTTTTTGCGCGACTGAACTGTGCCGACTGTTAAGTTTGGTGATGGCAGTATAATGGTGGGGGTGTTTCTCGTAGTTTAGCCCGAGTCCGTTAGTTCCTATGGTTGGAAACATGAACTCTGCGATGTATGTGGACAATCTGGACAATGCTGCACTCCCAAATCTGTGGAAATATTTCGGGGAAGGCCCATTTGTCTTCCAGCAGGATAATTGCTCCATTCACACATCGAGGCTTACACACACGTGGTTTGATGAAATGGGCGTTCAAAAACAGGACTGGCCTTCTCAGAGCCCCGATCTAAATCCCATAGAACACCTTTGGGACGAACTGGAGCGCATATTACGCAGCCAGCCAAATCGACCGTCCTCACTCCAAGAACTCACTTCAGCTGTGGTGGACGCCTAGAAGTCAATTCCTATGGCCACCTATCAAAAACTGGTTGAGAGTCTTCCCAGACGTGTGCAGGCTGCCATCGATGCAAAAGGGGGACTAACATCCTATTAATATGTCCTTCAGGACGCCTCCAAGTCCATACTACTGGGTGTCAGGATACTTTTGGCCAGATAGTGTATACAGTGGTCGCCGTTTATTTCGGTCAGTGGTTTATCCGGTGAGCCGCTTATTCCGGAGAAAATCAGCATGAACGGAACAAAATGGCCGAATTGCACTGCCTCTGTTTGTGAGTGCACTTAACAGAATTTTTAGTAAAAATAACGATCCATCTTATACGCCCGGAACCAATGAGACACCTGATGATGATGACGATGATGTGCACCCGAACCGGGTACGTGCCCCATTGGGATGGACGCGAGATGAAAAATAGGCTGTCTCGTCTCGCAAAATCGCCGAAAAGCTTTGTCTCGTCTCGCAAAAATCCCCATATCACAATGTAAAATGACATTGTGATATGGGGATATTGCGATATTGGGATATTGTGATATTGCGAGACGGGCCATCTATCCAGCTCTGTTCCCGCATTCTTCCCTTTTTCAGCAGATGTCAGTGCTGTTAAAAATAATAGTGATCCTTTTTTGACGGGAAATGACGTGCTAAAAAGTAGAGGATTCTCGTGGAGCTTGGTCACCCGCCACTATTTCTATGGAAATCCAGTCTACTCTTCGTGACTGGCAACAGTCCAAACGTCCGAGTTGGGTGTTCCCAGAGCGGGAACACTGCGCGTTAAAGGGTTAACGAAAACGATGATTTACATTCTGTTTCTGGTACACTTGGCAAAATGACGCAAATCCAGTTGACAAAAGTAAAGTTGGTAATATAGTTCGTAAAAAAATTAAGTAAGTTGATAAAATAGATATTTGACTTGGCAGCTTATCGACACCCCCCCCCCCCCACCCCCATTAAAAAAAGTCTCAGGAATGGCTCTGAGTTCTCAAAATGCTGTACGTAAAGTGTCTATAGCGATCAGAAAATCTACTCTTGGGGCACTAGGGATGGACTGCGAGACAGAAATTTGCGAGACGAGACAGATTTGCAGTTATTTTGCGAGACGAGACAGGCAGACCAGCGACTCTCGACTGAACGACCAGCAAGAGGGCGGACGATCGAAACGTTCATCTTGTCCCACAGATCTAGAGACCCTTATAGACTCCTGCTAATTTATTTTTTGACGACAGCTGGCTGGGGAAAGGGTTGCGCCTCAAAGGGTTAAAACTCTTTTGCCAACTTATTAGGGAGCGGGAAAAACTCCTCCATACCCCCCCTTCTTTAGCAAGGGCCCCGAGAACAACGTAAAGGATCACCTCTTTTGAACATTAAGTGTAATTCAATTTGCTATGGCACTAAAACAGTCTTTAATTTGGGATTTCGCCTTCAAGAAGTTGTTTTTCATTTATTTATTTTTTATTTTTATAAATATACATATGTATTTTTCATTTCTCTATTTTTAAATAAATATGTGCATACGTTAAACTATTGATTAATATAGTTCACATATTTTAATTTAATTTACAGATTTTTTTTTTTTCCTTCAGTTTTCTCATTTTTACTTCGGTTCTACCGTTTATTTCGGATTTCGGTTATTCCCGTCAATCTCAATACGTACGATGTGAACGGAGTAAGCGGCGACCACTGAACAAAACTTGAGCATTTTATCCCCCCCCCCCAAAAAAAAAAAAAAAATGACGGCGATATGAAAATAAATATAGGCTGACTTAAACCGTTTTTCAGAGGCTGTCGAAAAGAAAAAATCACTCCCAATAATCGCATTTCAAAGGGTCGTACACACCTTACCAAAGAAAACAAAGATTGTATTAATACGTAATACTCCTGCTCATTGTACAACCAGCTCCTTGCCCAGTTTGCTTAAACGTATCTCTGAGCCTTTTTAGGATGGAAGGCTGAAAATGAGTACACGACCCCATGAATGCATAAGGCACATTGGACTCATTTTGAATTTTTTGTACGGGAGCCGTATAAAAATTTAAATTTTGTATTTATTTAAATTGGATCCGAGGAAAGTTTGAATGGATACCTTAAAAAACTGAGACTGTTCTGCCATTTTTATGCAACTTTATAGTTTAATGTACATTGTGATCCATATTGAAGGAATAAAAGCCAGATCAGTGTTTGGGGGCCCCTGTTAGAGATGAGTTCGGGCTCATTTTTTGAAGCCCGAGCTCGAGAACTTTTAATCCGAGCCCGAGCAATATTATTTAAGTCGGAGCCCGAGCCCGAAATTTCAGCTAAAGGTAAAAAAATAAAAAATAAAAATTACTTCATTGATAGAATACAATAAATTTTGCTGTTTGTGCAAATTAATGACAAATAGAGTTGCAAACTCTCAATGCTCTTTCTAATTCTTCATATCCATGTTTATCAAATAATGTCCGATCTGATGACTAACTAAACCGTTTACAGGTTTAGTTAGTCATCAGATCGGTTAGTCACTGTAACGTTTACACTAACTAAGCAATATAAGCCGCCGTTCTGAAATACTAAAAGAGCTTCACGCACCTTCTAGGTGCCCGTGCCGCTAATTTTCTTTTTATAAGTACTTTTATTTTCCTCATGAATCACTTTTTAAAATCTGTTTCAAGGAATATGTTCAATAAATGAAAAATGTTTCACGACCTCGAGCCCGAACGCAATTGGACAAAATAGAGCCCGGGCTCGGGCTCGGGCTTTCAGGCTCGGGCTGAGCCCGTCTCATCTCTAGCCCCTGTATCTATTGCGCAGCTTATATCTGTGCTTATAACTTGCATGACACAGTATAACCCAATGCTTGTGTTACCGTATTGTTAGATTCAGTGTCAATACAAGTGATGCTTTCTAGAAATCATGTATTGGTTAGGACAGCGGTTCACAACCTTTTAACGTCGCGTCCCCCAACAAAAGTTAACTTACGGTGGCACCATCCCTCCCTATTTTTCAGCATGCATTCAGTTTTTTAATCTTTAACAATGAACATTTAGTCGAATTTTCTACAAAATAATGTTATCAGTCAAGTTTGAATGAACATTTTAAGCGAAAATGGATATATTTGAGTAAAATGAGAATAAATAAGATGATTAAAAAAATGCATCATCTGGCTCTTTGGTTTTTCTCGCGCCCCCGCTGCAAACGCTCTGCGCCTGCCTTAGAGGTCGCGCCCCACATGTTGAGAAACGCTGGGTTAGGATTTACAGTTTTTTTTTTTTAAATAGGAATGATGACCTCCCTTGATTTATAATGTTTTTATAAACATTTTTTCATCGAATCAACGATGTTCTACAGTTTTCCAGATATTGCCTGGTCTCTAACCCTATCTGGAATACAGCCTCCATGAGTTTTGCTTTGTTATTTTGTTCACGTGGATTCATTCGCACAATACCGTCATTTTACACGTGTTATGTCGGATGCTTTTTCTTTTTGCACACGGTTGGCAACAGCTTCTTTCCTTTTCACTTCTTTCAGAAATATTTTTTCCCCTCCATCTTTTCTCACAAGTTACATTCCTTGTAAGAAATATACGTCGCACTTCCATTCTATTGAACAATAACAACTAGGAAAAAAAATCTGGAAAAAGATAACCTGGAAAGGATATTTTCACCGCGGGTAACAGCTGGTTTGGCCACACCTGATACTGATTCCTTCCTTCCTTTTAATGTTTTTCCTTTTTTAATTTCTGTCGGTTCTGTTGGATCATTGTTTTCCTAGGGCCTATCGTTGGTGTATGTTTCTGAATTGTATGAGTTTTCACCTTTCCGTTCCTTATTTATTTTGTTCAGCTTTTTTTTCTGTTGTTTGTTTGCCAGCTGTCTCAAAGAATTAAAAATAAGGAAAATCTAAAGCGCTTCCCTATTTTTTAAATACTAGGGGCCAAGGCCCCTACACTCGCTACGCTCGCTTTTCGTATGAGGCGTTCTGCCCTAATAAGGCTTATTCGTAAAAAAGGCATTTCAACAAACAAAACACAGGGGTTAGATCCGATAGAAGGCGACCGAGCTACACATGGCTGGGTTCTTGCATGTTGCTTGGAACATAAAAATGGAAACTTCGCACTATTTTTAATTGTGTGAAACCCATGGAACACCTTGCGTATGAGCCAATGATGGCGACTTTTCATAATTGGGCGACTTGCGTATATGTACAGTTAATAAGTAGCTCTAAGAAAACAGTATACTTCATATGTTTTATTTGATAAAACTACGGAAAAGCTAGGATAGCTTGCCACCCATGGCAAATTTTCATTATTGGGCGATGGACACGTGCTCACAACCTATAGTGACTGCTCATGTAGGTTCCCGGAAAACCGTTACCCCTATTTTCATATACATAATCCTTTGCAGATGGGCGTATTGAGCACCCCCAATGATATCATCTTGCCGCGTTGGCCAATATCCAAAGTGTACTAGAACTGGTATAATGGCATAGTCAACGTCGCCCAATATTTCTACTGTTAGCCAATACTCCAGCTGGACCGAACCGGCTTTAAAATAATCTGCATTTTAATTATTTTTCATTTTCAAGATACTGGGTTCTAACATTTTTGAACTCGCGGTTTAAATTCACCCTGCTTGTAAAGATATACCATTTAGCCGGATCGTACCTAATGCCAAGAGGGCGCCTTTAAAATCAGTTACACTGACTTATTCTGTTTAAGAAAAACGAATCATCGCCCATTCTAAACTCCTGTTGTCTAAGCGAACTGACAATTTGAAAATGGTCCACTTTGTGTAACGCACTTTGAGTGATTTATTTCACATACTTTTTAATTGGGCGTAAAACGGGTGTCATTCTACTTCATGTTTGCCCATTTCACGCGCTTCTACGTACTTGGAATGGCTTTGTTGCGAAGGAATGAATGACTTTATGCAAAATTTGGCAGCCATTACGTTTTATTTTTTTCAGTTTTTTTATTAATATCTGATAAATAATTCGATTTTCGAAATTAAATTCAGCTTATCGGGTTCCTCGGAATTTTCCGAATCCGTGGACCTGTTTCTCGAAATTCAAATCTCCACGGTTTAAGAGAAGATAGCCACCCAAGCTCTTGACAGCGGCCGTTCCTTTTTTTTTTTTTGGAATAGAGACACACTAGGATATCCCTAAAAGAGGGTAACGTGTCGTAATTCTTGACCCTTTAAACAGGTGCCAAAGTGGGCAGTGTCCAATAAGAAAAAACATAAAGTAATTAAAAAACTTTGTAAAAAACACACATAAGAAGTCAAAGGAAAGAGGATACGCACGTTTCGTTCAAAAATTGTTTTGAACTTCTTCAGTCCAAGCCCTTCGTCGTAAAGAACACTTTCTTCGTCTACCCCCCCTTTTTTTCCCCCCTGTTTCTTTAATGTGTATGTACGTGTGTTACTGTCTTTCTTTTTCGTTTTTATTAAAAAAAAAATATTTATATATATATTTATTGTGCTGTCCTGTTCGTAGTTTTTATTTTATTAAAAAAAAAAAACATGTGCTATTTGTTTTTTGTTTGTTTGTTCTGTTTTCTCTTTTTTGTGTGTGTGTTTGTACTTGTGTGTTCCCTTTTTTATTATTTTTATTTATTCCTTTTTTATTTCTGTATTTTTTGTGCTTCTTTCCTTTCCTTTTTATCCCCTATTTTAATTTTTTTTTCTCCCCTCTCCGTGGTTTTGTTCGACTTTTCTTTGCCCCTTGTGGCAACATCTAGCTTGTTTTTCTCTTTTCAGTTCCCTGTGTTCTTTACGACGAAGGGCTTGGACTGAAGAAGTTCAAAACAATTTTTGAACGAAACGTGCGTATCCTCTTTCCTTTTACTTCTTATGTGTGTTTTTTAATTACTTTATCGTTTAACACCAGTATTTTGAGTGTTTTTTCACAAGAAAAAACATGTTCAAAATAAGATAGGAAAAAGAGACTAGGTGAAGAAGAAAATCTCAGTTGCACTGTTTCAATTTGTATACGACATTCGTATAGCAAACATACCAGTTAGTAAAATGGGCTTCACTCGCTCAAAAGATGATATATAAACATTTGATAAGGATATCCTAGTCGTTTATGTCGGGAGTAGATAACATAAACGTAGGATGACTTAACCCTACAAGGTTCAATTTTTTTTTCGTTGTCTGAAATAAATATATATGATAACCATAGGCGCACCCACGGAGGGGGCTATGGGGGCTGAAGCCCCCCCCTAAAGGTAGAAAGTTAGAAGTGAAAAGCTTTAAAAAATGAAAATGGTCGCTATTGAATTATTTTCTCTCTCTCTTTTTTTTTTTTTAAATTGTCTTCAAGTTATTTCTAACCAAAAAAGACATTTATTTAAAAAGTTTTTAAATAAATCCTTACAGTTAGTTTACGAAACACTGTTAATCTCGTTTACAACGTCACTGAAAAGAGCAGATAATTATTTATGACTCCATACCAAGTTACATTGCTTGTGGGCTTGTGTTCTATGGGACAGTCAAGTGGTACCGAATATGTAGACGTTATAAGAGAGTTGTAACTAATCGAGATCACTATAAACGAGTTCAGCAGTATTTGCATGTCGCCCAGCCCCCCCAAACTAAAATCCTGGGTGCGCCACTGATGATAACATTAGTGATAATTATTTGGGGAAAAATAATAACCTCATATTTTTACTAGAAAATCACTTTTTGATTTCAGTATTGTACGCGGTACAGTGGGCTTTAGCTATCCTTTTTGGGTTATTTATTTCGAAATTTTAGCATTCGAATCATTTCTCGATAGAACGAACTCCGACACACAGTCATTGTTTCCGGGTCCAAACTGTTTGCTAACCATTTTTGTTCATTTTGTAAAATAAACAAAACCCCATTCGAAAGAGGGACTGTTTCCAATTCCAATCCGTTTTGGCAATAATGTATGAACAGTAATGACATCGTTGCTGTCTATGTACAAGGGGTGATCCAATGAAAAGGTACGAAACGACACGGTGAGTACAAATGTAGACTTTATTCAAAATAGACACCACAACAGCCTTCCCTGTATACGGCCATCATCCTGCGACGAATAGTGGCCGGTATAAACCTTTAACCCTTTCGCTGCGTATCCCGCGATTTCCACGGGCAACGTAGAAGTAGCAAAATTTGCGCAACCCGCGATTTCCGCGTGGATGCATTTTTGCCGTCTATTTAACTGTGCAAACCGCTCTTTTCCCGTTCATGGTTTCATTTCGGCATTCTGTGATGTTTAATTGTTTATTTAGATGTGGGCTAACAGATGGCGTTAGTTGTCCCCATTTCTGCGAAACGTACGAGACTTTTTTGCAAGATTTTGCTCGCGCTTTTCAAAGCTAGCTTCAAAAAGTACGCAATTTTTGAAACTATTTTGATAAAAGAAATACGCCGTGAGAGGGTTAATGCGCAGTGTTCCCGCCCTGGGAACACCCAACTCGGACGTTTGGACGGTTGCCAGTCACGAAGAATCGATTGGATTTCTATAAAAAGAGTTGCGGGTGACGTAGCTCCACGAGAATCCTTCACATTTTGGCACGTCATTTCCCGTAAAGAAACTGTCACGACTCTTTTTAACAGCTCCGACATCTGCTGAAAAAGGGATGAATGCGAAAACAGCCGGATAGATGGCCCCATGCTGGAAAAAACGGCAGCCGTTGTCGCCAGCCAGCTGTCGTGAAAAAAGGGTCCCTATATCTGTGGCACGCGATGAACGTTCCGATCGTCCGCCCTCTTGTGCGGGTCGTTCAGTCGAGCGATGGCAACGGCTGAACTTTTTTTCAGCATTGGGAAAGGGTTGCGCCTTAAAGGGTTAACACCTTCCAGTGTCAGAAATCGGATAACGCCTCGACGTTCACTCTCTCATAGCTGCATGGGCAAATATGTTAACGGCTAGGTTGTTACGTTGTTTCGTACCTTTTCATTGGATCACCCCTTGCACATACTTGCACTTGCTTGTTGAGAAGGAATGAATGATTTTATGCCAAATCTGGCAACCATTATGTTTTATTTTTTCAGTTTTTTTATTAATATCTTCTAAAATAATTCGATAATCGGGTCAATCAATAAGTCAGCTTATCGGGTTACTCGAAATTTTCCGAACCCGTGGTCATGTTTCTCGAAATTCAAATCCCCACGGTTTAGGAGAAGACGATAGCCCAACAAGCACTTGACAGCCGCGACAGCGGCCGTTACTTTTTTTTAGAATAGAGAGATATTTCTGTGACCCAAGCATTCGTTTTCATTCGCATTGAAATGCCAGACGAGTAGGCCCGTGTGCTAGGGTACACGAGGTAATACGAGGTACTAGGGTAATCTTATATAGAAGTGTATTGTTACCCATTTTCGGTTTCTTTTGCCCCCAGAGGTAAAAATGAGACTCAAATTCGTATTCTACGCGTCCAGTAATTAAATTTTGAATTGTGTATTGCATCAAAATCGGTTCAAAATCGGCATTACCGTAATCTGCTAGAGCACATAAGGCTCCGTTTAGGCGCTTATAGAAGCAATATTCTGCTTGTTTTTGAATGCTGTGTGTGAATTCTTCGCGACTGAATCCTGAGGGACTGTTCATGATTTCCCTCGTGAATTTCCACTGAATTTTAGCTTGCGGAATTATTTGGTAGTGTGAGAAATACAGCATCTGTGAAAGCTTCCGTAGTATGTGGACTGTTATGAGCAAGATACGAGTCATTCCTGCCCGGGTATTTGTACAGCACAGACGGTTCGACGAAGTTTTTAGAAGCCTTAAAATGTGTGTTCCATTCTAACAAGTGGACTGTATACTAAAACTTTCTACATACGCTGGATTTTAGAACGACGAACACGAGAATTAATCAGAGTTTTTGGTTCGAAGCTGCATCTTAGATTCAAATAGAAGTAGTAACGTGCAAACGACTGAAAGAATATCGCAGACAAATTCATAAAATACGTGCATTAGATTAAAAATCTGAGTGTTCTACAAGATTACCGATTTAAAAATTTTTAAGCCTGTTGAGTGTTGTTCTTTATAAAAGAACTCCTTTCACTTTTTAGTTCTTAGAACGAGTGTATCTGTCAGAAAAATTATATCACGATGCAAAAAAAAAAAAAAAGTCGTAAAGTCGTCCTATTATCCTATAATGAAACTCACAGGTTAGATATTTTTCGAATAAACTCTTTCACAAGATATTCTTTTACACGAAATCCAATTTTTCATCGTTTCTAAAGTGCTAATCGCGAGATTTATACGCCCTATTTTTATTAAAAATGTATTTCTCTCACTTTTTTTCACAGCGTTCGCAGACACCATGATTTCCCCCCGCTTTTCTTTTCTTTTCTTTTCTTTTTTTTTTTTTAAACCCACGCAGCCAACAGTTTCTGCTCTTACCGATCATAATGCTTTTAAAAAAATATATTAAGAATAACTGTTTTGCTTCAAGTAAAAACACGCTTCGCGGAATCAGCCAATCCTGTTAGTCCACAAAAGCGATTACAGCTGGAGCGAGAAATGCAGGGGGCTGTGAAAATCCGATTTGTTTTAAAAAAAAAAGGGTGTGTGTGTGGGGGGGGGGGTGAAATCGTAGAAAGATATATTCAAGAAATACTACGATAAGATAACACAAAAATCTTTCTTGAAATCTATTCACGTATTGCACGATTAATTAAAAAATCTGGAGTGACTCCACTCGACTTTCCGAACACTTACGATTAAGATCATGACCAAGCACTTAAATAAATTTTAATCGATGAATCATTCAAACATATATACCAAATTGAAACTCCATCGAATGCACCGTTTAAACGCTTGCGCACTTTCAAGAATGTCTCCCCATAGGCCATTATGCCATAACATAAAAGAAAGTTTTGTCGTAGCCCTTTAGGAGAACTATAAGTCCTATACACACCAAAATCAATACCGGTCTTAGGATGGTGGTTTATAACATGTATACCGAATTGGAGCTCAATCGAATCTACCGTTTAAAAGCTAGCGCACTTTCAAGAAATTTCCCCCCATAGGCCACAATGTAAAAGAAATCTTTGTCGTAGCCCTGTAGAAAAACTATAAGTCCTATACACACCCAAATCAATACCGGTCTTGCGACGGTGGTTTATGACCTATATATCCAATTTGAGCTCAATCGAATGCTCCGTTCAGGAGCTATCGTGTTCACTCACATACACACAAACACACATACACACACACATACATACATACATCTCGTAAAAATAGCATAAATGGATTCAGAAGCCCTCAAAACGTGTCAAAACACCCAAATCTCGAAGTCGAATTTTTTCATGATGACAATACTTTCCTTACATGGTACATGTTCGGAAAGTAAACAAAGTGGGGGGAACGTTCCTTTTTGACGTAATTTAACCGAAGATTATTTGATTCATTGAAGGCAATGATTCCTTAAACAACCCATGAAACTAAATTAACTAGTATTTGTACATTCATTAATTAAGTATTTGTTTATTAATTAATCAAAATGAACTCCTTGTTAAATTATTAATTATTTAAAAGTCATTTTGGTCAACAATAAAATGTCAAAAATGGTAGATTTTTGAGGTTCAGTTTACGAACCCTACAGAAGCCGATTATGGTTTATCAGTTTACGAAAGCTAAGCCGATTTAGGGTGATTCGGTTTACGAACACCCGGAAGCGAACGCAGCCTGTAGTCGAAACTCGATGGCTTCTGTGATTTTCAGACAGCCAACAATAGGCGAATGCACCTCAACGATGAACTACAACATATATAAGGTGAAACACCGGCATGGCAGCTGTTGCTCTTTCTTAACCCTTTAACACGCAGTGTGTCCGCCCCGGGAACGCCAAACTCTGGCGTTTTGACTGTTGCCAGTCACGAAGAATAGATTGGATTTCTATAAAAAAAGTGGCGGGTGACATTGCTCCACGAGAATCCTTTACTTTTGAGCACGTCATTTCCCGTCAAGAAATGGTCACGATTCTTTTTAACAGCACTGACATCTGCCGAAAAATGGAAAAAAGCGAGAACAGCTGGATAGATGGCCCAATGCTGAAAAAAGGGCAGCCGTTGTCATCGCTCGACTTAACAACCAGCAAGATGGCGGACGATTGAAACGTTCATCGCGCGCCACAGATCTAGAGACCCTTTCTTTGACGCAGCTGTCTGTGCCAGGCACAGCCAGCTGTCGTAAAAAAAAGGGTCTCTAGATTTATTTCTATACTATTCTAGATTTATTTTTATACTATTAATTTTAATTTCTTCGAAGAGTTTTTAAAAACCTAAAAGACGATCGCCTCCCCCCCCCCGAGAATTAAAAGGGGGGAGACGTATGGGGTGGAATGTAAAAGTAGGGGGACTCCGCCCCCCTTCCTACACAACTGGAACCATGACAGGGAGTTTCCATATTATAAGGCGCTGTCACAAAAATTTATATTTCTGTACACTGAAAGGAATTAGGAAAAGGCTGGTTGAATAGAACAAATGGTTTTCATTTTTATTTATGGTGCAATACTTCATTATATTCAGCTAAAAAAAATACACTGTTAAAATATAAGAAAAGGGGATAAAAGAATGTCGGTCAGTATTGGGTGACACTACCTTTGGCTTCTATACGCCTAGGCAAAATTCGTAGTTCTATATTTTATTATTTTTATAAATGGAGA
Source organism: Cheiracanthium punctorium (assembly GCA_038373885.1). Classification (NCBI taxonomy): domain Eukaryota; kingdom Metazoa; phylum Arthropoda; class Arachnida; order Araneae; family Cheiracanthiidae; genus Cheiracanthium; species Cheiracanthium punctorium. The sequence continues at coordinate 154,487 of JAWZYV010011990.1, forward strand.
AATTATGCTTAATCCAGAAAGACTATAAATATCAGAACAAAAGATTTCAGTATTCTTAACACGTTGAGCGCGGCACCGAAATCAAAGCATACAAAAAAAAAAAAAAAAAAAAAAAAAAAAAAAAAAAAAAATCTAAAATTCTTCCAGATTTTATCTACGCACTCGGCTGGAAGAATTTCAGATTTTTTAATTAAATCTATTCAATCCATTCTGCCATAGTAGAGGAAAATGATCACTGTAAGGGCTCCTATAGACTCCTGTTCGCATCATTGTGTTGCTGAAAATGGCATCCATGGTTGTTTGGCCCTAGTGGTGACATGTTTTGGATGAGTGCGTATTGGAAAATCTAAAGTATCCATTTCAGTTACGAAATCGGATCCTGGATCGGAATTGAATTCTATGTTAAAATCTCCTACTCAAACAGTCTTACAATCCTCCTCCTTCAGTAACGTTTCGAATAGAGCGTCTCATTGATCTTCATAAGAAATTCGAGGACTAGCGTATGTCACTGCCAATCTCACTTTATCTCGAATAGACGCAATGACCCTTGGAACACCCTAGATCTGGCTCGTGTAGGCACGGGTCAAGCGTTTCATATTCTTTTTATAAAGTTTTCCTCTCTAAAAATCCTAACTCCAGATGGCTTTCTGTTTTGGAAACCACTGTCTATCCGTTCGACCCGAGTGAATCCTGGTATTTGAAAATCATCTGAAAGGGATAGTCCCTGTTTCCGTTAGCAATATCCAATCACTCTGCAGAAAACAGGAATCCAACGGAAAAGTGACCACGGCGCGCCGCGTAGACAAAAATCCCGTGCTTGAAAGAAATGGCACCCGAGTGAAAAAAGAAAAAAATCGTAAAGTCGTGGTTAAATTATTTTTAAAACATGAAAGCAGCCCAAAAAAATTTCGTAGACCCCCTTCATATTTCAATTCAGTGGCGGCTTGTGACCTGTTTCAGTGGTGGGGCCCGAAAAAAAAATAGTGCCCATTACAATCACGAAAATATATATACATATAGAAACAACCTATCCCCACGTGCACACAGCGTAAGTATTTAAAATTTCTCAAATGACAAATGATTATCAAAATGACTATACAACTTTTGCTATTTTTTACCTACTTATGTTAAATTGAAAAGTTTACTTTATTACTAAACAAAAAGCCACATTTAATTATTTAATATTTATGTTCTATAGCTGCTTGTTCATAATTTTTGATGATTTATTTATTTTAAAATCAATATCAACATATATAAAAAAGACATTTGTACATCGCTTTTCGTAAATCAAGAAAACAAAACAGAAAAATATCTGACTGCACTGCAAAAATACGATCACGCACATAAAAAAATGATTTCCTCCTAAGCGGAAAATTTCGCCAATAGCTACCGATTGCCGAAATTTCCCCGTACAGTCGTGTAGATCGCCATGCGAGGGCCCGAAGATCTGGGCCCCGAAGACAGCGCCCAATAAGCCGTTTGGAAGCCAAGTTAATTCCGCGTCAATATGGCTTTTGTGCTCAATGCCAAATAGGTCAACCCGGTGAACGGAAAAAAGACGCCCCATTTAGGGCAAGCCATCCCATGGCCCATGCATGGCTTAGACAGGGGGAAAATCGTACAACTATCGCCTTTTTTAAGTGCATTTTATTTTAATGTATAGTATTAAAATAGAGTAAAATGCGTGCATTTTTTTTTAATGAAGGTAAATTATTGAAAGAACTGTCTTACATAATAGGAAGGTACTTTCATTTAGACGGTGGTTAATACAGATGAGCCGGGCTCAGCCCGAGCCCGGGCCCGAACCGGGCTCGGGCTCTGTAACTCACAATTGCGCTCGGGCTCGTGAAAAATTTCTGTTTTATTGAACATACTCCTTGAAACAGATTTTTAAAAAGTGATTCATATGAAAAATAAAAGTACTTATAAAAAAAAAAAAAAAAAAATAGCGGCGCGGGTGCCTAGAAGGCGCGTGAAGCTCTTTGGGTATTTCAGAACGGCGGCTTATATTACATAGATCATGTATAACTGTATAGCAGATCATGTATATGTGATATTGCATAGATATATTGCATAGTCATTATTTCATAAACATAGATCTAAAGAATTAGAAAGTGCATTGAGAGTTTGCAACTCTATTTGTCTTTAATTTGCACAACGGCAAAATTTATTGTATTCTATCAAGGAATTACTTCTTTGAATTTTATTGAATTTTATTTATCTTTAGCTGAAATTTCGGGCTCGGGCTGGCTCGGGCGGGCTCGGATTAAAAGTCTTCGGGCTCGGGCTTCAAAAAATGAGCCCGAACTCATCTCTAGTGGTTAATCGGTGGGGCTAGGCCCCACTGGCCCTTAATGACGAGGCCGCCACTGTTTGGATTGTAGACGCACGCGTCCGATTTTAAATTCATACTTGCAACTTCGCTTTTAAAACTTCGGCTTTAACCTTTCCTTTTAACTTGACTTTAAGGCAGGCGCGTAGCCAGGAAAATTTTTCGGGGGGGGGGATATGCGCCTGGAAAATATTTCGGGGGGGGATATGAACTTATATCTGTATAAATAGACGGAATTTCATCACTAATCAGAACATTTCGGGGGGGATATATCCCGATATCCCCCCCCCCCTGGCTACGCCCCTGCTTTAAGGTAAGATAATGTTCTCCTCGATACCCCCTGTCTTGGTTTTTTCCTTCTTTCCCTTCCGTAGGAAACTATTGTTTCCTACGAAAGAATATTCATAGGAAACTTCGTGAATCAACGCAAAGGCCTCAATGCAGTATGCAGTAGAAACCTCGAACCATTGCCTCCAGCAGTACTTCAGAGCCCATGGTTTTCGAATAAGAAGACACAATGCTATTGATTCCTATGTTAACCCTTTCCCAGGGCAGCCGTTGCCATCGCTCTGTTTAACTACCAGCAAGATAGCGGTCGATCGAATGGTTCATCGCGTGCCACAGATCTAGGGACCCTTTTTTGGACACAGACTGGCTGTGCGATTAGTAAAAAGTAAACACATTTCATTAAAAAAAAAAGAAAGAAAACAGAAGAAATTGAAAAATGCCAAGGATGTCTACAAATAAACCTGATTGATTTTAACAGCACTCCAGTGCTAATAAATAAATAAAAATAAATATTGTCATGGGCGCCGGCAGAATATTTCCCACGGGGGGGGGCAAAGACTACTGAAGGTGGGCAAGGACTACTTCAGCGTATGGTTACCATGTTGGAATGAGCGAAAAAAAAACAAGGAAAAACACTGTATACAAAAATCCAGGGTGTGGCATTGCCCCCCCCTTGCCCTATGCTGTCGGCGCCCATGAATACAGTGGCCTCTTATACAACTCTCGGTTATACGCCGAATTCGCTTCGTTCCGTCCAGTTCGTGCTTTATGGGAAATAATGTTAAACTTGTGTCCGTTGTTCGACGTTCTAAAGGGTACAGGCGATTTTACATTTCTCAGAGAAAATTCATTTCACTATCTTTAAAGAACAAATCAGGCACTTTTTCTTACCTTTATCCTTTCCCAACTGTCGAAGTGTATAATCGATAATGCTTAACATTTCTTATCTTAATTTCTGTGTTATTAACAATGAAATGTATGACTGGAGGGTGTGTGTGTGTGTGTGTGTGTGTGGTTGTATGCTCATTAAAAACGGTTCATCCCGTAATAGCTTAACCCTTTAACGTGCGGTGATCCCGCTCTGGGATCACCCAACTCTGACGTTTGGACTGTTGCCAGTCACGAACAATAGATTTGACTTCTATAAAAATAGTTGCGAGTGATATGGCTCCACGAGAATTCTTTACTTTTTAGCACGTCATTTCCCGTGAAAAAATGGTCACGGTTATTTTTAACAGCACTGACATCTGCTGAAAAATGGAAGAACGCGAGAACAGCTGGATAGATTGCCCAATGCTGAAAAAAGGGCAGCCGTTGCGATCGCTCGACTTAACTACCAGCAAGATGGTGGACGATCGAAACGTTCATCGCGTGCCACCGATCTAGAGACCCTTTTTGACGCAGCTGGCTGTGCGCGAGCACAGCCAGCTGCGTCAAAAAGGTTTCGATCGTCCACTATCTTGCTGGTAGTTAAGTCAAGCGATGGCAACGGCTGCCCTTTTTTCAGCATTGGGATAGGGTTGCGCCTCAAAGGGTTAAAAGCTTTATCAGAAATCAGCTGTATCATTTAGAAAGAATACATTTTCTCTTTTCGTCGACAACACAGACAAACTAATATCTCTTTTTTTTTTTTTTTTTTTTTTGAAAAAATCTGATCTGTAAAGATTGTTGTTTCTGATGCCCCCTGACAAACGCGATGGGCGGATGGGTTGCGCCTTCCATTTTTAGGGTACCAGTGGAAGGAAGTACGATTGAGCCCGTGGTTCCCTCATTTTGAACCCATTCCAGAGGAGGGACCCACCCTCAGAGGGGAACTCACCCCCCGTTTAACAACTTGGGGACATTGTAGCCACAACAGATCTTACGGATGTCTCCTTTTTTAAATATATTTTAAAATTTTTAGTAAAATAGGATCTTAGGAATCAAAGCTTATAGTTTTTTTTTAACACCGGTAAAATAAATAGTGCCTATAAAATTTTAAACTTGTATAATAAGACGGTCTCCCATTTACACAAATTTTTTCTTCGGTCACTTGAAAGTGGTATAAGTGAGAGATCCACTGTAAATAAAAAGTAAAAGAAAGGAAATTAATAAAAAACATCGCGAAACAATTTTTAATAGGGCAAAACTTAAATTCGTTGCCATTTGCCGAGTACAATTTTCGTGGGTTTGAAAGTTCTTATACAAGTAATATTAAAAAAAAAAATTAAAGTCAATTCCTACTTAGGTGTATTAAACACAAAATTTCAACATTCTACGCTTAAAAGTTCTAGAGTTATGCGAAATGTGATATTTTTTTTGGCGATATTTCGGCAAAACTCGCCAAGGTTGACGAAAAATGGCGAGATTTTGGGCATAGACAAAACAATGACCGACTATCGCAAGATTGGGCGACATTTTGCCCAAACTCGCCAAAGAGGAAGATAAATGGCGATATTTTGGCCATGGACCCAATGACTGACTATCGCCCAATTTGGCGATATTTTGGCAAAACTCGCCAAATTTGGCGACAGTGAGTCATTGTTTTGTCTAAAATGTATATTGTAGTATGTATACGTACCCAAAATGTATATATTGAAGATGTCCACAGATATTAATGTATTAAAATTCTTTTGGGTCGTCCTGTCAATAAACTCTCCAGTAGATTGGAATCAAAAATCGAGATGCCCAGCTAGATGTTATAACGATCATATTTATGAAATTTCAACATTCTACGACTAAATAGTTTTTGAGATACGCGAGTTTAATGAATTTCGGATCTTTTGGGCGGTCCTGTAGATAAATTATCCAGTCGATTGGAAGCAAAACTGTATTAATATCAAGTGTCCTCCACTACACGTTTAAAAAAATGTATTTGAACTTGAGTGGATGAATCAACAAGTATTTTATGAACGATTGAAAATTTGTACAAGATATATATAGGTAGAGTGTAAGCTAATAATAGAAATTGAAAAAAAGCGGAACAAGGAATGTGTACACGAAACTTCTAAAAGAGTTCTTTTTTAGTGACCCTTCATTCTATTAGGATCAAACAAATTTTCTGCGAGAAAGAAAATAAAAAGCGGTATTAAAATAGAATTATTTTACAAATTTCGTAAACTGACATGAAAGGGGCGCGATGTTAGAAATCCACACACATCATAATAATAATTAAAATAATGATTAATTAACCGCGGCACTCAGAAAGGTAATTAATGAGAATACGCCAGATGTTTTTCGCCTTTTTCATAAACTAATTCTACGAAATGGGATCTTTTGGGAAAAAAAGCATACTATTCCGTCGTTTCAATGAATGTTCAATAACCTCTCGTGAAAAGTGCTTAAGATAAAATGTTGTAAACTAATTAAAGACGGCGGATTATTTATTATTATTATTATTATTTACCGTTCTGAAATTCATGCTTTGAGCGCGGAACAAGGGATAAAAATAAGTGAGTTTGGAAAATGATTATTTGTTTATTGTTTCCCTTAATATGCACGATCCGTGAGTGAGCAAAAAAAAAAAAATTCTTGATGGTGTAGCAGGAATTTAATTTTGTTTCTAATAGTACGCTAATGAATGACGTGATAGGTTTTAATAAACTATCTCCATGCAAGGATGCAGGGGTGTAGCCAGGGGGGTGGATATCGGGATATATCCCCCCCCCCGAAATTTTTGGATTAGGGTAATTCCGTGTGTGACTTACACGACATTTGAGATTTTCCGTATATTTCACTTTTGTTCAAAAGTGTAAATTAAGAATAAATTTAAACTTTCAGTAACGAATCATAGAAGAGTAAAGTAAATACACTTATATATTATGTTTTCAATAAAAATTTGTGCGATTTTTAATGTTTAAAAAAATTAAATAACTGTTTGTGACTGACACGACGCAAAAAGAAACTGGCTTAGACTTGCTTTCACCTATATTAAAAATTCTGCTCTAGATTTAGTTCTTAAAATTTGAAACTCACATGAAATATCAAGAATAGTGCATACAACAATAATAAGAATCAAATTCGAGTTCAATAAAATTTTTAAAACTTTTATTTGAGTTATCTGCTTGTGACTGACACGACAGATAATGTGTGACTTACACAACATCTGCAAATATTCAATCTGAAAACACAAGTTTGTTCATATAAAAACACAATTTTTTATTTCTTTTACTGTCTAGTATAATTTTAATAAATATGTAAAAACTTTAATAGATATTTATTAAAATAGCATTAATGATTTTATGCTTCTTTACAAAGTAAAAATCAACACTTGCGTATACATTCTCATGGAATTACCCATCAGTGATGAAACTCCGTCTATTTATACACATATAAGTTCATATCCCCCCCCCCCCCCCCCGAAAAATTTTCCTGGCTACGCGCCTGCAGGGATGTACCCAGAAAAAAATTTCGGGGAGGGTCCAAACGGTGAAAAGGGCAGAATTTTTCCCAAAAAGATTTCATCATTATTATTTTGTTAACAAAAGCTGAAACTTGGGGGGGGGGAAGGGTCCGGACTCCCTGGACCCCCAAGTCCCCAACCTTGCCTCCATGGTAGTTATAAGAGTTTCTTCAGTAGGAAAGAGACGACTTATCTGACGATAATTATGAATTTGAACGTCTTATCCTGCTTGCGTTTTCTCACACCTGAACCCCCAGAAAATGGAGGACATTTTGCGACGGAAATGTTAGTATTTAAATATATGTAAAAAATACATGTGATGCCTATTCTACAGCTTACGAAATATCGTAACAATAGATTCAAGCTGTTGTGAACTAATAGTATTGAAATATGTGTAAAATTATGTCGCATACTTTCATGTCGCATTTTTGGGACACATTTTTCAATAAAGGGTGTTGACAGATAAATGACAGGGTTTAGTCCTTAACCCTCTCGTCACCGAATTATGAAAAATCAGAGAAAAAAAAATCTGTCTAGCATTGAATGCATCTGAAATACTATTATAAATCATGCAAAAACATTTTTTCTAATGTCGATTCATATTAGATTTTTCTAATATTCATTTCCACATTTTCGAAGCATTTTGCTATGCTAAAATTAATTTAAAAGGATGCACCTATTAGGTAAAGGTTGAGGAATAAGAAAAAAACTATACTTACCCAAAAAGAAAAAAAAACGGTAAAAAAGCAGCGTCCCTATTTTCTTAATTTTTGTCCTGAAACAATGAAGCGAAAACTGTCAAAACGATCTCAATGGACTCTTACTGCAATCTAGGCACGATGGATGCATCTAGTGAAGAGCCCCATATACTTTCTACATGAATGAATGATATTGATATCACTGAAAGAAAAAAAATCTGGAGTGACTCCACTCGACTTTCCGAACACTTACGATTAAGATCCTTACCAAGCATTTAAATAAATTTTAATCGATGAATCATTCAAACATATATTCCAAATTGAAACTCAATGGAATGCACCGTTTAAACGCTTGCGCACTTTCAAGAATGTCTCCCCATATGCCATTATGCCATAATATAAAAGACATTTTTGTCGTAGCCCTGTAGAAAAACTATAAGTCTTATACACACTAAAATCAATACCGGTCTTAAGATGGTGATTTATAACATATATACCCAATTTGAGCTCAATCGAAGGTACCGTTTAAATGCTAGCGCACTTTCAAGAATTTTCCCCGCTAGGCCATAATGTAAAAGAAATCTTTGTCGTAGCCCTGTGGAAAAACTATAAGTCCTATACACATCCAAATGAATATCGGTCTTAAGACAGCCGTTTATAACATATATACCCAATTTGAGCTCAAACGAATATACCGTTTAAACGCTAGCGCATTTTCAAGAATTTCCCCCCATAGGCCATAATGTAAGAGAAATCTTTGTCGTAGCCCTGTAGAAAAACTATAAGTCCTATACACACCAAAATCCATACCGGTCTTGCGACGTTGGTTTATAACATATATACCCAATTTGAGGTCCATCGAATCTGCCTTTTAAATGCTAGCGCACTTTCAAGAAATCCCCCCCCCCCCCCATAGGGCATAATGTAAAAGAAATCTTGGTCGTAGCCCTGTAGAAAAACTCTAAGTCCTATACACACCCAAATCTATACCGGTCTTGCGACGGTGGTTTATGACATATATACCCAATTTGAGCTCAATCGAATGCTCCATTCAGGAGCTATCGTGTTCACTCACATACACACAAACACACACACACACACACATACACACATACATACATACATCTCGTAAAAATAGCATAAATGATTTCAGAAGACCCCAAAACGTGTCAATACACCAAAATCTCGAATTCGATTTTTTTCATGATGACAATACTTTCCTTACATGGTACATGTTCGGAAAGTAAAAATACTCAATTCAATTGTTTTCTCTCTCAATATTGCTATTCGAAGTAGGAGCCTCGCATGAGGTTCAGGGTGACGAGAGGGTTAATAAGTATGTTGCTAGCAATGGCTCTGGGCCCTCCCCTTCATCATTACTTGCAGCAGTCCATAAGGAATCCAACAAGAGGGAGAAGCTCCGTGTCTGTATCTTTTCAGCCTGCGTACTGTCCGGAAGGAGAAACGTGTTTTACAGGAAAAAGAAGAACTGAAAATATAAATAAGTGGTTGAAATGCGTGGTTGAAATGCACATGGTTGAAATGCGTAAAAAGACTCTCTTCAAAACGTCCAGTGGTGTTCAATCACATGATCGTTCTAATCATTCATCATCCAAATCAATCACGAACCCAACTTTCATTACTTTTGAAATGTTCTTCAACGGTGAAAACGCGTTGTTCGTGCTAGTGTAGTGCTGCATTCTTACTAACCCTCTAAACTGTCGGCCCTCAAACACTGTTTTCCTTTTTTGGGTTGCCAGCATTCAATGAATAAATTTCTAATTTATTTCAAATCTTGCGTCCATTTTGGAGACACCCTATATTTCGGAATCTTGATTAGATTTTGAAATTTTGCGAAAATCATTTCAAACTGCGTAAATTTGTGTTCGCGCATCACGTAATAACTGCAAAAGGTGAAAAAATGATATTGGGTGACATGATAGGTGGTCACTCACCTTAAACTATAAGCATCTAATTTAAAAAAAATCGATGAGATGTCGAGATTTTGTGAAAATCTTTTAAAACTGAGTGAATCTTTGTTCCCGCATTAAGTAAAAACAACTAAAGTGAAATATGAAATTGGGTCACACGATAGAGGGTTGCTCAACGAAAACTATAAGAGTCCAATTTTTTAAACATTTTTATTAGATTTTGAGATTTTGTGAAAATTCTCTCAAAATACGTTTATATTTCGTCAAACATCACTTAATAACGACTCATACGAATGATACGAAATTGAGTGATAGGATAGGTAGTTGCTAATCTTAATTTATACGTGTTGAGAGAGAGAATTTAAAAAATATTTTGATTACATTTTGAGATTTTGCGAAAATCGTTTCAAAATGCTGAAAATTTGTTCCAGCATCACTAAATAAAGACTGCAGGGAATGAAACGAATTTGGGTGACAGGATAGGTTGTCACTCAACTTAAATTCTAAGCTTCCAATATTTCAAAAATGTTGATTAGATTTTGAGATTTTGCGAAAATTATTTCAATATGCGTCCATATTCGTTCGCGCATCCCATAATGACGACTCAAGCGAATGAAATGATATTACTTAGTGACTCTCTTAACCTGTAATATTTTAACAATACATAAAAATGATAACTTCGCTTTCTTTACTTTGGCAACCTACTCCATCCATTCTGTGTACTCCTACAATGCTGACGAAAGTTCTTGCTTTTTGGAAATTTGCATTCACTAACCCGTCGAGGACGGGTACTTCAGCTAGTAGATAATAATAGTAAAATACTTTCAGTATTTCGGAACTTGTTGCTCAAAGTTTATCTTCGACACGTGTGACATCGCATTTCAGAGCTTTGTAACTTACAGACTGAGTTGAATAAAAGGTTTCTTTAACATCTTGGTTTTAGATGACTCGAGGGGGACATAGTTACACCAAAATACTTTTCCATTTTAGCACACAAATTTCTCGTAAAAATGATCAATTATTTGTTAGACGGATGTCCGAGATATTTTTATCAGTACTCCAATTCTTGGCCCGAGAATTGGAGAATGGGATGAAAATACACATCGATATTGAAGAAAAACTAGATAAACTGTCCATAGCTGAAAAAAGTGCAAACGTTGCCATAGCTCCATCTAACTACCAGCAACAGGGGGGGGGGTCTATCGAATGAGAGTCCATCGTGTGCCACAGAACTCAAGAACATTTTTGACACAGCTGGCTGTGAGGGTGCACAGACGGATGGACTTTTTCGGGTTGCGATTCTAAGGGTTAAAGCAAGAATTATATATATTTTCTTTCATGAAAAATGGCCACTTTTCCTATTTTTCACGTCTACCTTCTTTTGCTTAGCGTACGGTCACTTACGTGTATTTTTAATGGAGCTATTCAAAAGTCCTGAAATTGATTTTTAGGTATTCATCAGTGTTATATTTTCACAGCAAGAATTCAATGGAAATTTCCCCCCCTTGAGATCACGCGGGATATATTAAAAAGAACCCCATACCCTCCCATAGATTACGAGTTTTGGAAAATGCTGTCTAATTGTACACTCATGTTAAAGAATTCACGTACATGCAAAATTTCTAATTATTACCTTCAGAAGTTTTGGCTACGTGATGTACTGACATACCAAAAAGCGCCATTATTGACCGCCCTCTCCTCAACCTAATGTAATGATAGTTAAAAATAGGATAGTAATAAAATGATAGTTTTTCTTTAATATAATCGACGATTAAAACTTGATTTCTCTCCCCCCCCCCAGACTTTTTTTTACACTAATCATTCTGTTAATTAGATTTAAAAAAAACCGCCAGATGCACACAAATAATGAATTTACTGAATTTTTTTTTTAGACAAGTATAATTATTCTAATACTCGAAGTTTCTGTTGTAATGAAACATAATGAAATAGTTTATGAAAAAAAAAATGACCATAAATACAACCTTCAGTTTTTTTTTTACTTACATCATCTAATTACTTCTTAGATGACGCCACGCAACAGAAAAATTCAGCTTTATTAGAATTTTCGGTATTGGAACACAAAAAACAAATTTAGAAAACCCTATTGTTTTTTCAGCAGTAAAAGAATGTTGAGCAAATATAAATATTTCTCAAATTATTTGAGAATCTGGTTACACTAAAAGTTGTATCCCGTTGTATTCCATGTCTTACTGAAACACTTTAAGGATTGAGTGATATATGAGTACTGCACTAGTGTGTACAGTTATTGTCTTTCGGGAATGCCTTACGCATGCCCTATTTAATATGCTACTGGGAAAGCGTTGAAAGAAAATGCATTAAAACCCTTTAACGCGCAGTGTTCCCGCTCTGGGAACACCCAACTCAGACGTTTTGACGGTTGCCAGTCACGAATAGATTGGATTTTTATCAAAATAGTGTCAAGTGACCTAGCTTCACGAGAATCCTTTACTTTTCAGCACGTCCTTTCCCGTCAAAAGATTATTTTGAACAGCACTGACATCTTCTGAAAAATGGAAGCATGCGAGAACAGCTGGATAGATTGCCCCATGCTGAAAAAACGGGCAGCCGTTGCCATTGCTCGACTTAACGACCCGCGAGAGGGCGGACGATCGAAACGTTCATCGCGTGCCACAGATCTAGAGACCCCTTTTTTCACGACAGCTGGCTGTGCCGCACAGCCAGTATTACTCGATTGTAATTATTGAATCGCATTATTTTCAAGTAATGCGATCTTTTAGGGGTTTATGGAAATCTTGCAATAAATATCGTATGCTTGCAAAGGGTGTTTTTTTTTTCGAATTAACTACCCAAATATTGTCTATGCTGTCAATCTCCCCGAGTAGCTCGTGTTTGACTCGAGTTGGGGAGGTAGGTGATAGTTTGAGCACACCCTTTGTTGAGCAAAAGGGATGACGGAAAGTCAAACCGCAAACAGCAAGTGGTTCCCAATACATCCCATTCCTCACAAAACTAATCGTGGAAAATACATGTTCCATATAAAACAACTAAAAAAAGGAAGAAAATCTGAAATACTTTCAGATTTTAAATACGCACCAAAGTGCTATATATTAAAAGCGTATCATTGTTTATGCGTCGTCCCTATTTTTCTTCCTTATTCCATTAACTTGGAAAGTGTATCATGATTCATGACTGTGCCGTATTTTGCTTCCTTGTTCCATAAAACCCATCTTAGGAATCGAAATCTATCTTAAAATCGCCTATTTAAACTATTTTACAATCGTTGCCAAGTATATTACAACTATACTTCACCGTCTTAAATATTGCTTCGAATGTCCATCAGAATCCATGAGTGTGCCGTGTTTCTCTTTCTGGGTTGATTTCTACTTGAACGCCCCGACTCTCGCCAAGGTGGCGATCATTAAACCTATGGAGATACTACGACCATTTTTTATATTTATGTGGCAATTGTAATTTAGAATTAAAATGGCGATTTAGCGCAACAGTAAGTGAAGCATTCCGTTACATTTTTATTTATTTCGGGTTGCCAATGAATGTAGTTTTAATAATTAAGTGTCTTCAAATTCCTTAACAGGTGCGTTTATCGCAAATTTGTTCACTTTAGTTTTCATCTAGTTCTTTTGGGAGCGTTGAAACTTGTCCATATGTCCTAGAGACCCATGACTGCAAAGCTCGCCAAAGTGTGGGATTTTTTAGGTTTCCAAGAGCGGGAGCGTTAAAATAGGAATCAACTCTTACTTGTACCGTAAAACACATCTTTGGAATCGAAATCTATCTTAAAATCAACTACTGAAACTGTTTTACAATCTTCTGAAGGCATATTCCAACTATATCCCGTAGACATTTTAAATACTGTTTGGAATGGGCATCCTAATCCATGAGTGTACCGTGTTTTCCTTCCTGGTTCCATAAAACACTTCTTCGGAATAGAAATCTACATTGAAATCGCCTACCAAAACTGTTTAACCATTTTCGCCAGGCATAGTCAAACCATACTTCACCTTTATAAATACCATTTGGAAAGTGTATCATAATCTATGAGTGTACCATATTTGTCTTCTCTGTTCTATAAAACACTTCTTCGGAATTAAAATCTATATTAAAATCGCCTACTAAAACTATTTTACAATATTCGCCAGGCGTTTTCTAACTATACTCGAAATATATTTATAATAAATTGTCGCGTTTTGGCGCCAAATTTAGCGATTCATTATCAAAAATTGCAAACCTTGTGCTACTTTCAACAGTTTATTAACGCCCCCCCCCTCTCCACCTTATCTGGCAAACACATTTCAAAAGTGACTCGACGCGAAAATTGTACCAAAATCGTGTCTACACAAAAAGCAAGGTTGAAATGAATAGCACTCTGGTGCTAATAATCGGTAACTGAGAGGTTAAGGGCCTCACCTCCTCTCTGCTAATTGCTTAAGCGTACGGTCGTGGGTACAGTACCTACTCATCCCCTGGTTGTTTGAATTATCTTTTCTGTCTTTGCTAATAAAACTGCCATTATGTTGTCCACTTTATTCGAGGAAGATTTGTAAACAGGTTCCTGAAACCAAGCACACAAGTCTGAAAATGAGTGTTAACCCTTTATAAGGACGTGGTAAGGATACTTACCGCCTACGGTCTATTAAATGCAGAAATCAATTATCATGAGTGAATTTTCTGATTTTTGTTCAGTTATATTGGATGTATATTTTTTCCATACATCTAGATTCTAAATTATATTTGGCTTATGAACTTTTCTTTCATTCGTAATTTTAAAGAAAGCTCGAATAATGACTCGAAAATGGAGCATAAGAATCATCGCTTTTAATTATATATTTTTGCGTTTCATTCCGTGTACAAGCAGCAGGTAGTTTTCCGACTTTGATTTTGTGAATAATGAATGTATTCTCCTGCAAAATTTCTATGTTTGTTTAATACTTGTTTCTCCAATTTTCACGTGGGATATTACAGTAGAGGGAAAATATAAGAATTAATCCTAAAAAATGGGCCAGAAAAATCCCAAGTACTTTCGACTCTCTGCACATAAACTCTCCTTATAAAGGGCTAAAAATACAACAACGAGCCACTTTTTCCGAGACTTGGCTATTTCGCCACATGGCCTTATTATCTCTAAAGTGCCAATGGGATCCGAGACCCAACACTAAATGTTCCAAATACAACAACGAAAACTAAAGAAACGAATTATCGAGGCACGGACTTGGATATAGGACGATCATCGGCGTATTCTAGGAGAGCTAAACGAGATTTGCCTGTAAGAGGGCAATGTGAGCAATAATCATTACGCTTATATCGTGAGTAGTAGATTGCATCATGAGTGATTGCTGTACGTTTCTAGAGGGCGCTTATGTAGCTAATCATGAAAAGGGGTTCGAGTGTTTTAATTTGAGCCGCTGACGCTATCTTGTCCGTCTGCCGGTACTCGTTGATCGCCCCATATCCAATCTGAGTCCGTGAATCCAGGGCTCTATTCAATCACGCTCGTTTAAGGGAACGTTCGGATTTGTGACGTCATTCGAAACGTATGCTAGAACGTAAACATTCGGTAGGGAGAAAATGCACCTAAAGATCTCCCGTACCTTGCAGAATATCAACATACGTTGGGTGCATTCGTAACGACAAACTCGTTGCACGAGTTTTCGTAAGAAAACTGGAATGCGTGTGTTGAGTCGGGGCCATCGCTAAGCAACGGGCCTGCTTATGAGTTGCCATCGGTAAAAATGAGTTTATCATTGAGGCCTGTTTTCCCCAGTTACAGTATTCTATTTTATTATTCTAAGTATTATAAATGTTATATTATTTTATTATTTTAAAACAATTTTTTTTTATACCTTTTGTCGTACTAAAGAACTTTAGATGTAGGTAATCGTTTTGTGAATCTTGCGCCATTTTCTTTCATGAAAATTTATCCTAAATTCGAACATTTTGCTCTGAATGTAAAGGTAAGTGAAAACGCGTATAATGTATTTAGAAATTCTAAAAATATGTATGTAAATCATGTTTAGTGAATAATTACTCATGTGTTATTTATAAATAAATTATTTTAATCAGAAATCGTATTACTTGAGTAGTTTTTATTCTTGTAAATAAGCATGACGTTGTGATACTAGTTAGACAATTTAATTTTGCCAGTTGAAAATGTTATTTACCAGTTATATATGCCTTGATTATGTGATTCAGACTTACATCTGGTACAGTGCAGAAATACAGTAATTTTAAATTATTGATTTTTGCCCGTTTATATAGAAACTTGAAATGTAGTTAATATTTTGTACAAGCGTTCATTATGCTTGCTCAATTCCAAAGTTCGATTGAGGAAAGCGACAAAAGAATAACATATACTACATGAAATGTCTTTATTAAAGAATAATTAATTCAGGGATCGCGCTATAGAGCGTATTTTATCAATTTTCTCCAATATACAGGATATCCCGAAAACACTGAAATGCGCTTTAATACATCATTTGTTAAAGATTAATCTTGAATTGTTTAAAATAACGTAGGAAATACGACTACGTTCATGAAATATTCATTATAAAAATGTCTTTCTCATTTGTGTATTTAGTCATTTCTAACAGTATATTAAATATCGACTTGTGAAAACTAAAAATAAGCAATCGTGAATCGTGAGAGTAAGCGCTACTTTGTTTTTCCCTTCAAATTATATGCATCTATTTTCTTTATGTAAATATGTATCATAGCAAAACTCAAATTAATCATGAGTTCGTACTTGAATGAATGACAACAATTACTACTTAAAACTACATTAAATAACGTTTGAAAGCACCGGGAAGCTTGAGAAATGCCTGATGTATACGTGAAGACTCGAGCATCCAAAGGCCTCTTTGGATGGCTCATCAAAATACACGCGCAGGCCGTTACTATTGCGAAGGCCCCGGTTGAGTGCTGTCAGTGTTTAAGTTTCTTTGGACTTTACGAACACCTTCAGTTTATTGAGTTTTGTCGCCTGGGAGACGTGTTCGTTTACCATTCGCGAATGCGTTCATTTTGCTGTGGAGAGTTTTTAGTACATACTCCATATAAAATCAACAGGATTTTTAAAAGAAAGAGTGGCCATCATTGAAGAGAACAGATCAAAATTTAGAAATTTCAACTTCAATTTTTCAAAAACTATCTAGCAAAAGAAGTTCAAATTTCGCTCATAACGGATTGAATCAACGTCAATCTCAACCCTAAAACATGCATTTTTGAATGGACTAAAATTAAAAATACAAATAAATGATTACCTTTGAAAAGTTATGTACCTTCGAAGCAGTTTCTAGCGCATGCATGAATTTCCTCCTGGAAAAAGTAATATTGACAGCTTCAGAAAATGTAAAATACTTTTCATAACAACATACATTTCCATAACAACGGACGCCATTTGTAAACAGTAACAACGTGCAGCAAATAATCTTCTCAACAAACTCAATCAACCTAAATCGCTCTCGGTTTACTTCGTTTGAAACGAATTGCACTCAGTTTTGTATACAAACGTTCGAGTTTTTAAACTGAGTGCACTCAGTTTCCTTTACGAACACCTTAGATGGAAACTCGCTGCATGAGTGCAACTCGTTTGGCGTTTACGAATGCAGCCGTAAGCATTCGGCAGGGAGAATCTGCACCTAAAGATCTATCGTACCTTGAAGAATATCAACATACGTCAGTAGGTTGCGAATGACTTTCCATTGGATGCCAGAGTCTGGTCTAGTAATGATGGTCTGGCAGAGTAACTCGTGTCTTCTGATTGTTGGTGGAAGCTTTGTGCACGCCGTGATTTGTATCAAGATATTGGTAAATATTGATTTTCCCTTACAATTTTGAGTGCTTTATTCCTTTCAAAGGTCAAATAAATATACTTTGAGCAAAAGAATTGCAGCTGAAAAGCTACGTTTTTAAGTAAATTGCCATAATTAGAAAAGTTTTATGAATGCGTTTCTAGGTCGAAATTTAAATGCAAAATAATTATCTGTTGGGAAAATGGAATTGCGGTTCAAGTTATAAATGTAAAGTAATCAGGAAATAAGAGCTTCATGTCGATATAAATGATTGTAATATAGTGATTTTAAGGTTTTACCCTTTCGAATTGGATAGATTAATTTAGCATTTTACTTATACGTAAGCTTCATTTGGCCATTTTGTATTAGAAGCCAGGAATGAGTCACAGGTAGATTCCTTCTTCAGTAGATGATTTATATATAGTTAGTAGAGGGTGATTTGAAGCGTATCTTGGAATTCATATAAACATTAATGAATATGCATAAAGTTTATATACAAGTCTAGGTTATTGTTAAACTGTGGAATAAACATGCTGAGCAGGCTAGTATGCTTAACGTGACCATTTATTTTTTCATTCAAAACGGGACATCTACTACCTTTTTGGCAATAGTGTATTTATTTTCTTCCTCAAAACGGGACATCGACTGTTTTGAAGGTAATAGTCTAGGGAGACTGAATTTAAAGGTCTGGGTTATATTTTACTTGTTAAGAAAACGCGCAAAAAAGCTTGTGTTAATGTTAATATCAAAATAAAATAAAAACTTTGCTAAAACACACCTATACTATAAAAAAAAAATAGTGCAAGAGGTACGTTTCGGGTGGTACAGGGGGTAGGCCCTATTTCGACTTCACCATTCGACACAAGACAGGAAGGTAGGAAAGTGAAAAATGTAAGAAGACTAACATTAAAAGAACAAACACAAGAACAATACATCCCCCCTCCGGCGTTTTCTTTGAGTCTCGAGAAGGGAGGGAGGGAGGTCAGTTTTTACAGGCAGTGACGTTGGATGATTTTAGATTTTAACTGCCTTTATTGAAATCGCTACCGTAGGTTGCTCTCTTTCTAAAAACGGGACATTGCAGGGGATTTTTTCTAAAAACGGGACATTGCAGGGGATTTTTTTCTAAAAACTGGACATTGCGGTGTCCCGAAGCTGTGCGTGGGAACAACGGGACAAGCCACCTAAAAACGGGACGTACGGTCACCTTAGGTATGCTGCATAGGATAGATAGGGTACGGGCTAATGCAAATGGCATTTGAATGGATGAGAAGATTTTTTAAGAAAACATTTTGCAACATGTAAATGGATAGTATATTCGGCTGCATAAATAGGCTCGTATGAGCACTTGGAAAAATTCCCTACTTTACTTTGTACATGGTTTACCGACTTATAAAATTACGTCGCGAAAATTTCAGTCAAACGCTGATCCGGATTACTCTTTTTTTTGGGGGGGGGGGGAGGTTAGACTATGGAATTTCTGAAGCCTCTCTACAATAGCTATCCGGTCTTGACTCAATGGTGACACTAAATCTGAATTTTCGAAAGGGGCATTCATTGGGCATTTCGGATACGTCTATAAATTATTCAAAAGGCAAATTAAACGTGTGAAATCGTGGTGTGAAGTTGAACAGGCAGAGTTTGGGGAGGGGGTGGGGGGGGGGAAGGACACGGCTCTCATAGCCCCCTCACTGGAGCTGCCCTTGGCTTTGAATGCCTTGTAAGAACCTTTCGAAGGTCTCTGGTCTGAGGTAAGACTTTCCCAATAAATTTCGGGACGGTGTGGTTTTTATACATTCTATTGTTACGAATACAAATCCTGTGCTATGAATTACAAATGTATACAATTTTACTTTCCGAACGTGTACCATGGAAGGAAAGTATTGTCATCACGAAAAAAATTCGAGATTTGGGTGTAGGGACACGTTTGGAGGTCTTCTGAATTCATTTATGCTATTTTTATGAGGTGTGTGTGTGTGTGTTCTACAAATTATCAAAAAATTCCTTGTGGCAACACCTAAACACCCACCCAGTTTCATAATTTTATCTCAATTGGAACATAGTTAAAACGTGCTCCCTGTAAAAAAGGAATAGCGCCCCCTGCCGCCCTACCCAATGACAATGTAAACGGCGCCTCCCGTATCTCCAGTTCTGTATACCCGACGACTTAGCCGCTTGGTACGTGGGCTATTGGTGCTATTAAGTGTCATTTGGCTCGATTTGCTTTCAGTTATAATTAAACATTTTGGTAAAAATAGCTCCTGCCCAGGGCGCCAAAATTGGCGAAATTCAAATGGCTATGACTCGCGAACTAACAGTCCGACAATGACCAATTAAATGTGTGTGTGTGTGTGTGTGTGAGAGAGAGAGAGAGGACGATAGCTCCTCAACGGCGCGTTTTATTGAGCTCAAATTGTGTATATAGGTTATAAACCACCGTCGCAAGACCGGTCTTGATTTGGGTGTGTATAGGACTTGTCGTTTTTCTACAGGGCTACGACAAAGATTTCTTTTTGCATTAAGGCCTATGGGGAGACATTCTTGAAAATGCGATAGCGTTTAAACGGCGCATTCGATTGAGCTTCCATTGGGTCTATATGTTTGAATGATTCATCGATTCAAATTGATTTAAATGCTGGGTCATGATCCTAATCGTAAAAGTCCGGAAAGTCGAGTGGAGTCACTCCAGATTATTTCAAAATACAATTAAAAGAACACACCACAAAAATACATAATTTCATAAATGGGTCATTTAGAATTTCGGAAGCACATCTGTCTTCCGTCTTTCATATATCTATCGGAGATAGCAAGTGACTTGGGACAAACAACACTGAACGCGAAAATGGTGTTTAAAATATGGAATAACTGAAACTTTGCAAAATAGCGTATAAAAATGTACTTATCGTCTCGTCGGTACACGGGTTTCGGTGTTTCAGACGGAAAACGTTCACCCTTCATTATCTGCTAGCTAAATTTTTTATCCTCTACATCCAGTAATTAATGCAATTAATGCCATTTTTGAAATGTTATGTTTAATGGTAATTGTAATATTTTTTTTCTTGGATTTGCCTTCTAGGGTGCCTCTGGAATAGTCGGGGGCCCATAAAGTAAAGCCTACTCAGCCTAATGGATCATCGGGCCCTGGTCAAAGGATGTGCGTCAACTCTTATGCGTAAGTTTTCGAGGTAGGTGTCTCATTTATACACGATATTAAAGAAATGCATGTGTTTTGAATGTGTTTATATGTTTATGCAGGAGACTGTATTGAGGGGCATTGTATGCATGATATAATGAAACATTTTTGAAAAAATTACCATCTTCTAAAGTAGACTTGACGCACTTATACGAAAAATAACTATTGAGTATACGAGAGTTGAGATTTTTAATTTTCCGAATTTCGTAATCCGTGAGGGGAGGGAGAAGTCGAAGCGTTCTTGATCTCAAAGAAGAGAGAGAAGATCCATAAAATTCTTGCTGTACAATTCAAAATTCACGAATACCTAACAATCACTTTAAGGGTATTTTGAATAGATTCCTCCAAGAAGGGTAAGCGTGGGAAAAGGGGAGGGCGGCCCTAATTTATGAAAGAAATCTATAAAATTCTTTATTTAAAATTTGATAAACAGGAATGTTTAGGCACAGCCTGTTTGTAACTAGTTGAAAATTTGTTTGAATTTTATGTACAAATAATTTTATTAGTTGAAATAATTGTAAAAATTATGTAAAAATCTTATATTTGCATAAGCGTAGCGTCAGGATGGTCAAACGGGGCCACGTTCACCAACTTTTGTTTGGAATTTTTTTAATTATTATTTTTTTAACCTGAAGAAGCTTTGCCGTCTGTCATACGCTCGAGGCGATGAGGGGAAATTTTGAAGGGTCAATTTGCACGTGCGACTATTGAGGGTCGAATTATTTATGGGATGTTTTGACCAATCGGAAGCCAAGACAAAAGCTAACCCGGGAAACCACAAAACTACCCCCCCCGCCCCGCAATCCGGAAAGACGATACTGAAAAATACATTGACTAGCCTTTCTAGCGTACGAAATCGGACTGGTACGAGAGTTCGAATATGTCATGTGTCTCCGAGGTAGTGATGTGCCATTCGAATGATTTTCCTGATCGATTCATCGATTTCGAATCGTGTCAGTAATCGATTAATCGAATAGTAAATATTGGTGATTTCACTATTCGAATAGTATTCCCGATTAATCGTTTCACTATTCGAACTGTATTCACGATTAATCGCGATTAACCGTTTAAACAATTCGAATTGTATTCGCGATTAATCGTTTTCGAATTGCATTCACGATTAATTGCGATGAATCGTTTTCACAATTCGAATTGTATTCGCGATTAATCGTTTCCCTATTCGAAATGCATGCTCGGATCATCGCGATTAATCGTTTCACCAATGCTATTCGAATGCTATGTGCTGAGCGTTCGAATGAATTTTTCGAAATCGATTGATTCGAATGGATTTAATAATCGATTAATTTCATTCATTCATGCCCATCACTACTCCGAGGGATGCGTACGAGACGGCTATTTTCAGTTGCTACTCGTGTCTCTCAACCGGGGGCGTAGCCAAGGAGGGGGGTTAGGGGGGGGTCATAACCACCCCATGAGAAATTTTTGCCATGCAAAATGTATATTTTTCACTACATTATCGCACACACGTATACATATATGAGTTGTAGTAGTCGTAACCCCCCCCCCCCTCCGCCCATGAAAAATTTCTGGCTACGCCCCTGCTCTCAACGCAAGCGTGTAATGCACCCGTTAATAACTAAATACTGATCAATTTATCGTTTTTTGAGGGGAAACTATTTCCAACACTTTTGTACTGTTACAACTTTATGGGTGAGGTCAGACAGACATGGAGACGTCCTATGTTACTGAATCCTGCCATTTTTGAAAGACAATTTAATTCAAATTTTTTCAATGATTATGCCATTTTATCTCTCGCCCCCTTTATTGAAAATGGTCCGAAAAATGCGACATCATTTTACATATATTTAATTACTATTATGCGACATCATTTTACATATTTAATTACTATTAGTTCACAACAGCTCTATTGTTACACTCTTTCGTAAGCTGTAGAATAAGCTTTCTCATGTATTTATTACATATATTTAAATACTGTTAGTTCACAACAGCTTTCATCTATCGTTACACTATTTCGTAAGCTGTATAGAATAGGCATCCCATGTATTTTTCTATCAATAGGTTACACTCCTAAAAATTTAAACATGGGGCTGACCAGGCGAAATACGCGAAAGATGCGAGATAAAATGACATAGTCAATGAATATCGTTTTAATAGGACCATCACGAAACTAAAAAATGTGAGGGTGGGGTTCAGGGGGGGGGCGGGGGGGTCTCACCCTGACGAGGCTCGAACAGCCGAGTTTATTTTTTACGTTTTCAACATTTTCCATACGGAATGACAATGAATGAACACGTCGAACAAAGTTTTTTGGCTCGCTTCGTAACATGATTTGTGTTATGAGTTGCTTTAATGCAACGATGTTTGCAGTATTTATCTGGAAAACACACTCTTTGAGATAACCCACAAGGAAAAAAAAAATCGAACGGGGTGAGGAATAATTAGCAGAATGATACTGTAAAAAAATTGAATTGAATGATGTTTTTCAAAAGTAAAATGATCCCAGGATTCAGTTACAGGGCGAGTCTCTGATTCACCTCACCCCTATAAAGTTATTACAGTCCAACAGAGTGTTCGAAATGGTTTCCCGTACTGAAACAAGGTTCCAAAACAATTGTACTTCAGTGTTAGAGCAATTGCGACATCCGACAGGTTTAAGGGTCATAAGACAAACCCATGGGTACTTTTTAAAAACGGATAACTCTGTTTTATACAATTTTTTTTATCGATTTCTGACGTAATGTGACCTATGCGAGTTTTAAAATGACCAATAAGAATGACTATACTGTAAAGATTTTTGAAAAAAATATCAATATAATGAACAATTTTGAAAAAATCTCATCCATATTGGACAAAAATTAAGCCTGCATTTATTTTAAAAAAAAAAATGAAAAATAGAAGTATATTGGAACTTCCCCCTTACACATTCTATCTTTAAACGTGAATTTCCCGGATACCCTTATTCATGCGCTTCCACGGCATGAATTATAGTAATGATAGTATGAATGATTTTTATCGAGTCTATATTTTAAAAGTTGCGTTGATCCAATGTTCACAGATCAGTCTATGAGGCTATATCGTTAAAGAATATATCTCAAACGCTGTTTTTCTATTAAGCTCACATTTTATCAAATTATCGCAACATAATGAAATCGAACTATTTTCTCGTTACATATATAAATCGGATAGTGATAGTAACCATTCGCTTTAAAACTAGAAACAGAATTTACTACTTTCTTTCGAATCTTTTACTAATCTTATAATCCTATTTTGCAAAATCTTTAAAAAAAATGATCACTCTTGTAAAACATAACGATCTCCAAAGAAATGGATACTGCACGGATAATTGAATTTTTCAAAAAGTGATTTCGCAATATAATTCCATTATTCTCCCATTTTTATTATTTTTCAAGCAACAAGTTTTATTTAATTCATCTTTTTTTTTTGGGTGGAGTTATAATTTTTAACAAGTGTTTCGAAAAGCTGTTTTTAAAATCGATAGGTTATTTTCCATTCGCTGCCTATTTTTGTCAAACGTATTTTTAAAGGATTGTCTTCACATCGTAACAAACATTTGACGGATGAGTTTTCCTGCACACATAAGCGTAAAGTTTTCAAAATTATTGGGGGGGCCGGGCCCCACAACCACATATTTCACGTTAGTGGCGTCCAAGGTGGGGGGTTAGGGGGGTCATAACCCCCCATGAGGAATTTTTTGCCATACAAAATGTATATTCTTCACTCCCTTTTCATACACCCGTATACATATATATATGAGTTGCAGAAGTCGTAACTCCCCCCCCTCATGAAAAATTTCTGGCTACGCCACTGATTCACGTACATATAACTTACTCATAGCTGCCAACTACTACGGAATATAATGAACCACTTTTTCTAAATGATTTTTCGGCTTAAAATATAGCAAAAGTTTTGTGCTGCGTGCGCGAGCTGGCTACTATTTTGAAAAAAATAATTAAAAAATATCCTGTTTACAAAAAGTGGTTCATTATATTCCGTAGTAGTTAGCAGCTATGACTTACTATATATAAGTGTAAATTATTGGCGGCGCGCTAGCTCTATGGGTCCATAGAATTCTACACCTATGTAGTAAGTATCCATTTAGTATCTTTCTACCCTGTTATAAGTTAAAAATAGAAGCAAAGTAAAAATTCCAAAGGAGGAAAAAAAAAACATTTTCGATGAGATAGTGCATTTTAGACACATCTGAACGTTTCTTCATTTCATACTTTACATTGCATAATCTGATTTTAATTAACGAGAGCCTGGCGAGGGCAGCTTATAGTAACATTGTGTGTTACGTGGCGTCACAATGAATACTAAATCATGATTGAAACCAAAAAAAGTTTTAAAAATACAAGTAAAGTTTTTTTTTAAACGTTTGTAAATGGCGTGAAATACTTTTTTTATGTTAGTATAAATGAGTTTTCTGTATTGAGTGGTAAATTATTGGGTGGGCTCAGCCCCTATTCACAATTTATTGGAGGGGCTCGAGCCCCACGGGCCCATAAGCTCTACGCCTATGACTACTGCATTTTAACGGACCCGAGCCGAGAGAGCGAAAGTGCATTGACACAATTTACATTCATTCACTGAAATAGACAGTAGGAATGTGATTTAAACTTTTAATTCAAATTAAAAAAAAAAATTTCCTCTCCTCTCTCGGGTCGTCGTGGGTTTGTTACAGTGCTTCTTCTTTGCAAATGTTTTACGCCGCCCATTTTCGTCTTGCATGTATCGTTCCATCGCCATTTATGGTTTTTCACTGTGCTGATCCACTCTTGAAGTAAAAAAAGTGGAGGTTGCCATTCAGAAATTTCCAAATTTTTTCACTGTTATCGGAACCATGAGAGCTAGCTGTATTGTTTTAAAACAATCCCAATCACGAGTGCCTTTCTCTAAATATTATGTACGAAACCTCATCTCAATGGTTGGAACGGAATGACGACTAGTGGTCCCTATATCTGTTAGGTCTTTTTGACAACCCTGTATATTTCGAGAATAAAGGCAGCGTCCATTAAGTGCGTTTCAGTACGCTATAATGGGAACCCATGTATTTTTAGAATTTGGAGACGCAGTGCGTAGCAGAAAGTGCCCCACTGAGCGGTGGGCGTGCTTTGTGGTTTCACGCGTTACTTTGGCGGTGGCTCATTATAAGTCAATAGATGTCTTCGACCTGCACTGTAGTCCCCCATGTACAATGCCTTGACCATGTAAAAAAGAAACCCCAACTGCGTTCGAAAAAGACCAACTGGAAATCGGCCTTAAGCAATATTACGGCTTTCCATTTTTCTTTACAGGGTGTCAGGGTTAGCCGAAATTTTTCATGGGGGGAGGTTACGGCCACGTAACCATATATGCAGACATCTGTGTGATAAGGCAGTCGAAGAATATGGACATTTGTATGGCAAAAATTTCCTCATGGGGGAGTGGGTTATGACCCCCAACCCCCCCCCTTGGCTGCGCCCTGCAGGGTGTCCCAAAACAGTGGTAACGGGCTTTCATTCTTTATCTATTAGAGATAAGTGGACAGTGTACTAGCAATACTACCGAGCAATAAATTACCGCGACAATTATTTGAGATAGGCGTGTATATATACGTCCAGGCAGTTATTGAGATAGCGTGTATTATACGTCCTGGGCAGTTATAGCGGTACGGACCTACCTACAAAGAAGTCATGTGTTGACGACATCAGATTTTTTTTTTTTTTTTAACTTTTGAAAACTTCTTTATTTCTGACGCAGTTATTTTGCCGTTTTTCAATGCGGTTTGTTTTGAAATGCTCCAAAGCAATATTTTTCTAAAAACGTTTTCAAAAATCGGTCTTTTTAAGGTAAAAAAGTTCTCGGTTGATTTACAGGATCGATCTTATATAAAATGTTTTCTTCTCAATGCGTTCGTAAAGAGATTTTATTTTTTTCTTTTCTATATTAGAACACTTTAGTGAAATTCTTTTCTTGACACCTTAATCATTATTAATTTTCCCGTGAACGCGAACTTTAAAAAATTCTTTCACCGTTGAAGATTGTGCACCGGATTATTCTTTACTCTAGAAGGGAGGGGAAAATCTTTCTTTGTACTAGTCTTTAAAGCGTGTTTATTAAATGGCGAAATAATAGAAAAGGAAGACAATAATACGCCGTGCGATTCAATTAAACTTGAACACTCGATAAAATAATTCGGGAACGGTTTTATAAAGAGACACATTGTTCGGGAACTGTCATTCTCTTCTCTGTTTGCTCCATCGTATTTTTAAATTCGACGCGAGGAAAAGAATGTTGATTTTTGATACATTTGCAGATTTAATTTTATTTGTTTTGCCACTACGCATGCGCGGGATGCTTGGAAATCGAACGGGAAGCTCTTGATAGGGAAACGGAATTTTTAATAGAAAAATGTGTTCTTGAGGATTTAATTATAATTGTGATTTTTAATATTTTTCAGTTGAATTATTTAAAAAATACGCATCGGTAAAAAGGTACTAGTATACTCTCATCCATAGGCGCACCCACGGAGGGGGTTATGGGGGCTCAAGCCCCCCTAAAGGTGGAAAGTTAGAAGTGAAAAGCATTAAAAATTGAAAATTGTCACATATTAATTAAATTTTTCTTTTTAAAAATTGTCTTTAAATTATTTCTGAAGTTTTTTTTTACAAACAACAACAAAAAAAAAAAAAAAAAAAAAAAAAACCGTTAGTTTTTCAATAAATACGTACAGTTAATGTACGAAGCACAGTTAAACTCGGTTTCAAGGATGCCGGAAAGATCAGACAATTATTTGAGTATAACGAGTTACATTGCCTGTGGGCATGCTGTTCGATCTGCAAATCAAGTGGCACGTAATATTTTGACGTTATAAGAGAGTTATAATCGAGGTCACTATAACCGCGTTCAGCAGAATTTGTTGTCCAGCCCCCCCCTAAACTAAAATCCTGGGTGCGCCACTGCTCTCATTGATCTAGTCATTTGAAAAATTTCTTCGTGTATAAAATAGGGGGACATACGTATACTAGGACCGCTGTGGAGGCAATTACAATGGGCGCCGGAAAAAACTTTCGAACAGAAATAGGTCTACACTCACTCTATTGAATCTTTGTCCACTTAAAATAAAGAACTTCATGTCCAATTTTTATTTAGACCGAAATCGGAATTGAATTTTCCTTTAACCCTTTGAAGCGCAACCCTTTCCGAATGCTGAAAAAAGGGCAGCCGTTGCCATCGCTCGACTGAACGACCCGCAAGAGGGCGGACGATCGAAACGTTCATCGCGTGCCACAGATAGACCTTATTTTGACGACAGCTGGCTATGCTGCACAGCCAGCTGTCGTCAAAAAAGGGTCTCTAGATCTGCGGCAGCGATGAACGTTTTGAACGTCCGCCCTCTTGCGGGTCGTTCAGTCGAGCGATGGCAACGGCTGCCCCTTTTTTCAGCATGGGGCCATCTATCCAGCTGTTCTCGCATTCTTCCATTTTTCAGCAGATGTCAGTGCTGTTTTAAAAATAATTTTTTGACGGGAAATGACGTGCAAAGTAAAGTATTCTCGTGCGAAAAGTAAAGTATTTTCGTGGAAGAGCTATGTCACCCGCCACTATTTTTTTTTTATAGAAATCCAATCTATTCTTCGTGACTGGTAACAGTCAAAATGTCAGAGTTGGGTGTTCCCAGAGCGGGAACACTGCGCGTTAAAGGGTTTAAGGAGCGCAGACTGTTTTCTTTTTTTTTATAGATAATTAAGAAAATTTTCAAGGGGGATCGTACAAACGGTGCGGATTTTGTTACGATTTTGTGCTTAACTTTCTAATCTTTTTGGAGTTCGTATAGTGGTAACGGTTTCATATTGGAGTGGTGAACCCGGAATTGTTTGAGTCGGGGATCAGCTTAACTACAGAGTTAGATGTATACACCTAACGTATTAGCAGAAGCGGCCCTAACCATACATCCTTCATTTAGAAACGAATGTGTTTGGGAAAACACAACAGGATTCAGAGAATAAACTCAATACTCTTTAAACTTTATTCGCCATTTTGCACATTATAGAGCAAAATATTAAATGAAATCATTCTAACTATAATATTATAAATAATCATTTTGTATTTGAATGAACAAAATAATAAATCTTTTAGCCTATTTTACATTGCCCTGTAATGTATGAATAACATCTATATGCAGAACCCGACCTAGACAACTGTGGGCCCTGGGCAGAAGAAAAAAATTGGGCCCCTTGCAATAACCTCCCGGAAAAAAAAAAAAAAAAAAAAGTGGTTTATATTGAAAGTTTTAAATATCTTACCCCTTCCAAACACAAATTTTGTTTTAAGTCATCTGAAGTAAACGAATATAGTTACAGGATGCCAAAGAAACAGATAGTTAACCCATTTATGCCTAGCGTCCCTTTTTTGGGACGGCATTATCGCTATCATTCGAAAACGTTATTTATTTTTCCTAGCCTTTATTCGCGAGTATTGAACCTCAATTCCACAAAATAGTTTAATATGGCAAGTAGGATGTTGACATTTCAATTTTTACACATAGATAACGATTTTAAATGAAATCATCCCTTGTTCAAAAAGTTGACATCAGAAATTTGTCAATTACTTCTGGTGTTAGCAAAAATCGAAGAAAGTCGCAAAAATATCCAGGCACGAATGGGTTGAACGTTACATCGAAATGCTATATCACAGTTGCTAACATGTATAGAGTACAACCTCTTTTTGTAAATATTTCTTAAAATAACAAATAATTATAAAATTTTGCTATTTTTTAACATTAAAAATACTCTTTGCAATACGTGGTTAGTTATGTCACTACATATTGGAATGCCATTTCGAAGAATTAAAAATAAGTTTAAATTAATTTATACAAATGTAAATTTGAATTATTTTCATGGTTCATACTTAATTATAATTAAAAAATCATTTAACATTTGAAATTTTTTTATCCTTTGTAATTTTATTGTGAAATTATAAAAGTGTAAGATGAGAGATTTTTGGGCCCTAAAACCCTGGGCAGTTGCCCCGTTTGCCCTGCCGGTAATATGGCACTGTCTATATGGATGCACCCATATAGATTAAAACAGTCTTTCAGTATCGTAACAACTAAAATTTTAGTCTAAAGTTCACTGACAAAAATCCTCTGAATGACAGTATACACAAATACAACTCAAGGCCAACCCATTCACAGGGCAGATACTCTCTCCCATTTCAACTCTCCAAAACCGTTAGATCGATCACCATGAAATTTGGTACACCCAAGTCTTTTGTCACGGAGAAGGTTTTTATGCTATCCATTTTCCTCTAGCTCGCCGCTAGGTGGCGCTGAAGAACTACGAATTCTGTTCAACCGCTTGCTATGAAAATACCGTTTGACCTATCGTGGCAAAAATTGGTAGGTATGGATATTTGAACACGGAGAATATTTTTACACAACCCATTTTGCTATATATGGCTGCTAGGTGGCGCTGCAGAGCGTCGAATTCTATTCCGTTGGATGGCTTGCTATGAAAATACCGTTAAACCGATTTTGATGAAAATTAGTAAACACAGATATTTGAATATTTTTACATTATCCATTTTGCTGTAACTTGCCGCTAGATGGCGCTGCAGAGCGTCGAATTCTATTCCGTTCGACCGCTTGCTATGAAAATACCATTCAACCGATTTTGATGAAAATTGGTACACACGGATATTTGAAGACGTAGAAAATTTTTACACTATCCATTTTGCTGTAACTTGCCGCTAGATGGTGCTGCAGAACGTCGAATTCTATTTCGTTTAAGTGCTTGCTGTGAAAATACCGGTCTCCCCGAAAGGCTGTGCCCCCTCGAAAATAGGCTAACGTTGGCCCCTTTGCGAGTCCTAATAAAACATCAGTGGGTCCGGCCATCGCTTCAGGGGGCCCCCTCGAAAATAGGCTAACGCTTTCCCCTTTGAGAGAGAAGTTGAAGCACTTTAAATTATACAAATTTCTATCCATCACATTTTTTTTGTTCATGCATGAGAAACATAGATTTTCACCGAGAAGGCCGCCTCAAAATGAGTTTCGCGCCGAATAGTCCCATCCCGGTGTGTTTGCTGGGAACCCTTTATCTACCGATGGCATTTAGAAGTACCGTTAAATTAAAATTGTAAAAAAAAAATATTTTCATTGTAACCATTCCTTTGAAAAAACACTACTAAATACTTGCACTACTAAATACAAATATTCTTGCAATACAAATATTCTTGCACCCGTGTGGTGACCGGGTGTGAAAGAATAGTCCCAATGTAGCCCATGCATGTCGTAAGAGGCGACTAAAATGGGTACCCAGCGTCTGGGGGTATAGCCGGGCACCCTTCCCCTGGGGAGTATATCAGGGGACTGGCCCTCCAGGTTGGGGGTTGGGCGTAGGGCTAACGACCCTACCCTGTAAAAAAAATCCTTTTACGAAATCTAAAGAAGTAAATACCGGACTGCCCTTACGGACTTGGAAACGATCAATGGACCTAAGATTTGGATTCTGGAATATACGCACACTTTATCAGAGTAAAAATCTGCAATTGCTGATTGAGCAGATGGACTCTTATGGATTGGATTTATTAGCAATCCAAGAAGTACGGGGGACTGGCAGTGGAGTTTTGGAGAAGAAAAGACATACTCTTTTTTTACAGCTGTCATAAAACAAAACATTTATATGGAACTGGATTTATACTGAGCAAAAAAAAATCAGTCATTGGGTCATGGATTTTCGAGCCATTTCACCAAGATTATGTTTACTACGACTAAGAGGAAGGTTTTGCTAATTATACTATTAATGTGTATGCACCAACTGAGGAGAAAGATGATGAAAAGGATTCTTTTTTACGATGAGCTAGATCATCTTTTGAGTTCTTGTCCTAGGCATGATGTAAAAATGATTATGGGTGATTTTAAATGCCAAAGTTGGTGGTGAGGAGGAATTTAGATCAGTTATAGGAAGGCACAGCTTGCATTCCGATTCAAATGATAATGGTAACAGACTTATCAGTTATAGGAAGGCACAGCTTGCATGCCGATTCAAATGATAATGGTAACAGACTTATCAGTTATAGGAAGGCACAGCTTGCATGCCGATTCAAATGATAATGGTAACAGACTTATCAGTTATAGGAAGGCACAGCTTGCATGCCGATTCGAATGATAATCGTAGCAGACTTATCAGTTTTGCTGCCTCTATCAATATGGTGGTTGAAAGCACAATATTTCCGCGTAACGATATTCATAAAATAACATGGAGATTTCCAGATGGACTCTATAACAACCAGATTGACCATGGGGTGATTGACTCGAGACACTTTTCGAACCTCCTAGATGTGAGAACTTATAGAGGAACTAATGTAGATTCTGATCACTATTGGGTGATCTGCAAATTTAGGGCAAGAATTTCTTTAGCTAGAAATACAAAAAAGAACGTCCCTGTAAAACTTAATTGTGGGAAGCTAAGAGATCCTAAAATCCACAAAGACCATCAAAATCAACTGTCAAATGAACTAAAAGAGAAATTAACTACAGATGAGCTAAATGAAAAATGGCAATTTATTAAGAATTCCATACTATCAGTACACACTGACCGGCAAAGAAAAAAGGTCAAAAAGAGCCGATTGGTTTGAGTGTAGAATTGCTAATGAAAAAATCTGGAGTGACTCCACTCGACTTTCCGAACACTTACGATTAAGATCATTACCAACCGTTTAAATAAATTTTAATCGATGAATCATTCAAACATATATACCAACTTAAGCTCAATCGAATGTACCGCTTAAACGCTGGCGCACTTTCAAGAAATTCTCCCCATGCGCAATAATGTAAAAGAAATCTTTCTCGTAGCTCTGTAGAAAAACTATAAGTCCTATACACACCAAAATCAATACCGGTCTTGCGACTGTGGTTTATAACCTATATACCCAATTGGAGCTCAATCGAATGGACCGTTTAAACGCTAGCGCACTTCCAACAATTTCCTACCATAGGCCATCCTGTAAAAGAAATCTGGGTCGTAGCCCTGTAGAAAAGCTATAAGTCCTATACGCACCCAAATCAAGACCGATCTTACGACGGTGGTTTATAACCTATATACCCAATTGGAGCTCCATCGAATGCCCCGTTCAGGAGCTATCGTGTTCACTCACATACACAAACACACACATACATACATACATCTCGTCAAAATAGCATCCATGAATTCAGAAGACCTCCGAACGTGTCCATACACCAAAATCTCGAAGTCGAATTTTTTCGTGATCACAATACTTTCCTTACAGGGTACATGTTTGGAAAGAAAAAATGACAATGTAATCTTTTTGACTCTGTCTCATAAGGAAATTCATGTCTCCAGTTACGGGACAAAAGCATAAGGCAGTGTTTTGGGGCATTGTCATGTCACCACCTGAATACATGGCAATGTTTTCAGTTGATATTTTTTAACCCTTTAACGCGCAGTGTTCCCGCTCTGGGGAAACTCTGACGTTTTGACGGTTGCCAGTCACGAAGAATCGATCGGATTTCTATAAAAACAGTGGCGTGTGACTTAGCTCCACGAGAATCCCTTTACTTTTGAGCATGTCCTTTCCCTTACAAAAAAGCGTCACGATTCTTTTTAACATCACTGACATCGGCTGAAAAATGGAAGAATGCAAGAACAGCTGGATAGATGGCCCCATGCTGGAAAAAGGGCAGCCATGAACGTTTGAACGCGATGAACGTTTCGATCGTCCGCCCTCTTGCGGGTCGTTCAGGCGAGCGATGGCAACAGCTGCCCTCTTTTCAGCATTGGGAAAGGGTTGCGTCTCAAAAGGTTAATGACGTTCTCTCTTAAAATGCATTCCAGTTTTTTGAGATAGGAGGCACCCAAGGAAAATATAAATAAAATATTTTTTCTCAATGCTAAAAATTAGAAACAAAGAATTGGAATGAAATGGGGGGGGGAAAAGGGAAGTCGAATCACTCATTGTGACCTAGTGTTCAATTTCGTGACTTTCGTGACCTTTTCCCCGTTTCTTGATTTTTGCAGGATGGTACACACTAAAACAATGTTCTTAAAACAATACTTTTTCTTGTAGCTCAAGTTTAAATTATGGAAACTTTTATGATGATATCACTGCTTAAAAAGAATAGTCGCGATCCATGTAAAGTATACTTATTGAAACACTTAAAAAAAGAAAACATACTTTTTGATTATTAATTTTACTTTTATTTGGACTTACATTTTCGGCCTTACGACTTAATGCTGGTGCAGAGTGTCTTCTTCTGAATAAAGCGCATTCTGGAAACTTTTCTAGTATTTTTTGTGCAACAGAGGAATTCGCTAACAACATCCATTCTTCGACCATTGAGTTAGTTTCTTTAAAAAAATTGAATATGTTAAATATATAAAAATCTCGGCTTTTCGAGCCTCCTCAGTGGGAGATCCCCCTGAACCCCCCTCATTTTTTAGTTTCATGATGGCCCTATTAAAACGATATTCATGGACTTTGTCATTTTATCGCTCCTCTTTCGCGTATTTCGCCTGGTAACCCTACGTTGAAATTTTTAGGAGTGTAACCTATTGATAGAAAAATACATGGGATGCCTATTCTACAGCTTACGAAAGAGTGTAACACTAGATTAAAGCTGTTGTGAACGAATAGTATTTAAATACATGTAAAATTAAGTCACTTTTTTTATGTCGCATTTTTGGGACACGTTTTTCAATATCGGGTGTTGGGAGATGAAATGACATAGTCATTAATATAGTAAATCAATTAAACGTAAAATGTTTTACTTTCAATGAAAATTTATTTAAGTATTCATTTTTAAACAACAAACTTTTTATTATATTAAATGTAAATTATTCTTCATAATGATTCTATGTAAAGAAAAAAAATTCGCATTTTTAAGTTACAATGTGACTCTATTAGAAAACTAAATGCATGAACTAGCCAAATGAGCTAACTGGATCCATGGAATTTCAGAAAAAACACTCAAAATACGGGTGTTGAACGATAAAATAAATAAAAGCTTTGTAAAAAACACACTCCAACGATACTTATAGGAAGGTATGATCTTTTCAAAGGAATCCCCCCCCCCACACACACACACTGTTTAGTTAGACAAAGTGTTACGGCTGATGAAGACTGAAAAAATTTTGGGTCGAAACGATCGTACCTTCCCATAAGTATTATTTCATGTGTGTTTTTTACAAAGTGTTTATTTATTTTATCAATAGTAATTTCTTTTACGGCAGTCAAAAATGCGATGTCATAAATTAAATTGCACAAAACATACATGATATAAGAAAATAAATCCAAAATTTTTGCAATTCTAAATAGTTTCTTGAGATTAAACAGTATGACATTTCTTTATTAGATAAAAATAAATAAATCATTACCTTCTGCTGAACCATGGAGGATTTAAATAAGAAACAGCTTATCAAAAGATTTGTTAGGATAATAGGATATCAAAGCACTGTGTATCATGTTAATAAATATTTCCGGTATATTAAGTTTAAAGTTTTTATTATATTCCACACTTTTCAATGGAAGCCTTTGAACAAACTAAATGATAAATAATTTTTGAGGTGGGTCACACATAGTATTAGAAGGCAAAGTATATATATATTTTTTAAATTCTTATTTATGCATTAGCAGTTGTGAAAGTAAGCCTTAATCCCATTCATCAAATATTATAAAGCTAGTGGACATCTCCTGGTGTTTTTTTTTCTTATTTTTTTGAAAGCTATGCCTTAAAACCTATAATACTGTCTTCTGTCGATCACAAGAATAGCTCCTGCCAACAAGCCTAGTTAGTGGCGGTCGCTGTAGCAACTGGGCCTGCCCATTTCCAGTGGGCGGTTGAACATGTGAAGAATTCATATAGTGAAAGGAACATCACACCTCTCGAGTCATTTTTCTTCTCGGTTCGTTCTGCCCTGTCGAAAATGAGTTTTACAATTAGTACAAAATATTCCGTTACATCAATTATCTCAAATGGAAAAGAGCTATGTATGAAACTCACCCATTACGTATTCTCCGTTGCTTTAAGATTTTAGCTAACCTCCTCAAACTATGGGTAACATCATCATTTAATCTTTCATAGATTCTCGTTTGAGCTTCGGCGTACGTGAGAGCTGTCTGATAAAGACATCAAATAAACACAAAGATAAGAAATCATTCTTCTTTTCCAAATATAAGTAGTTTTGAAAATATAATTAACAACTAACTCCAATTACAGTAAAATTTCACACGATGAGGTTCAGATGTTGGCATTATGGATTTTGATGCAATGTTTTTGGGTTTTAAAGGAATCCTGGAGCCAAAACAGCCAAAGAATTGGCTGCTGATTCTTGAGTTTTTTGGGAAAATGGCAACTAAAGATTTCATACATGGTTACACAATAATAATTTTGATGTTAAGTAACGATTAATAGTAGCTCTGTGGTAGCACGTTCTCTAGTGGAAAAACTAAGGTACAAGGATTGTGAACTATCAGGAATATTTTATCTTTTTTTAAAATTAGGGGAATCGATGGTTTTTTAGTAGCTGAGACACATACAGTGTTTGAAGAATTGCATACATATGCAGAATAATCTTTATAACATTCATATTGATTTTTTGCATACACAGAAAACAGGCCAAGGGACCCGATTAAATAACATCAGAGGACTTTTTTGGGGGTGGGCCAGTTGTGCCTTAATACTTTATGCTACTGGGATATGCAGTAAGTCGTCCATAAAAGCTCATGACTGCAAAGCAAATATATCCCATTAATAGTTAAGAATCATATTTAGAAACTCAGCCAACTGATTTGGTAGAAAGAGATTATGGGCTATATTGAAAAAGCTTTAAGGTTTTTTCAAGTAAAAATAAATTGCAAGTATTTCGAAAAAATGAAATAAAATACATACATACAGATTATTTAGTTTTTTGAATCCACATGTTTTAATTGTAGGAAAGATTTAATAGAAAATAATAGTAATGTTCTTTAACAAAATGATACTAACTTTAGTAAAAGTAATTTAATGTAGGATGTTCGAAGTATTTCTGCATCAGCTGTCATTTAACCAAATCACGGTGAATGCAAATCTAAAAAGAAATAAAATTATGATAAATATGCTAATGGAAATATGCTAAAACAGGAAATATGCTGGAATGCTAAACTTATGGAAATATGCTAAAACAAAATACTATCCCTTAACTATTTTTACATCATTTAAAAGAATGCAAGAAGTAAAAATTAAAAATAGTTTGTAATAAAAAAAAACAATGCGTTTTGAAAAAATATAGCAAGTGTTGCTATATACTTTAAAATGCAACTTTAAGGTAGATTTGTTTACTTCCTTAATGTTTTCAAAATTTTTCATTTATAGAAAAGTTGTCTTGGTACATCTTAGGAGCAAGAAGGCAAAATTAGGCCACAGCGAGGACAGAACCTTGGAACTATAACTTCGCAATCGCTCGCTTTGCCGCAGCATAATTTTACTGGCGTTTCTACGATAAGTTTAAAACATTTCCTTTTTTCCCTGTTTACCGTTTGCTTACTTTGATGGTAATGTATTGGAAAATTCATGTCACCTACGCCTCCTAAACCGTTTACTTTCTCCTTACACATAAATTTTGTAAATCTATCAATAAATTCTAAAATTTCAACATCTTCCGTCTTTAACAGCTCTGTAGTTATGTTTGTTAACAGATTTAGAGCTTCACAACGCATCCATTGAATGTAACCGGCTGGTCATCGCCCAAATTCGGCCGGTTACATTTGTGGAAAATGATACACCAGCATAGTACAATTAACATTTAATGAAAGTCTAGGTTAACATAATACAAATTAGACAACTTATTTACAGGTTAGAAGAGAAAGATTTTTTTAAAAATGTGATTAGTTCTTTGGAACATCATCACACACGTCAAATTTTCGTCTCAATCGTATGTCTCACTATCTCGTTCTCTGGCGCGAAAAGCAAAACGGGGATTCCCCTAGCCTCGTTGCGATGGAACCCTATGACGCTTGCAAGTGACGGCATCTCTTGGGAAGTATGACATCTTGTGCGCTAAGACTAATTTTGCTCGGTATATGACTGGCAGGATAGAATGGTACTACATCCTCGGATGATCTGGTCTCCAGGTCTCTTAAAAGAGAGAAAAAAAAACAACAAAACAAACAGCAAAAATACAAATTGAAGTATCTGGGTTAACATCAAAAGGAAAAAAGCCAAAAAGTCTTTTTTTTTTTTTTAGTTTATAAGGTTATTTGGTAATTGTTGTCCAGTTCTTGAGATACTCAGCACAAGTTGAAGTACAATTATGGCCTTCGTGGGATCCTTCTTTGATCACATCATAGGTGTTGCCGTCTTTAACCTTAGTAATTTTGTATGGTACCCAGAAATTTGGTCTTTAACTTCAGATGCGGTCTAAATTGTGTTCTTTTTATGGCAACTAAGTCGCCAACTTTCTAAGGGCGCGCTTCTCTTCTCCTAAGGTTGTAGGTCTTTTTATTTTCCTGTTGGACTCGAAAGATTTGTTTCTTGGCAAGTTTTCGTAGTTCTTCTCGATCGGATTCGAACTGAAGTTTGAACTCAGTCTCTACAAGTTCTTTCAGATGGTCAAGACCCTTATTCTTAATTTTGGTACCGAAGAGTAATTCGAAAGGAGTAGCATAAATGCTTCGTTGGTACGTTGAGTTAATTGTGTTCTGAAACCCATTCGTATGTTTGTACCACTCGGTCGGATGCTCCAAAGACAATTTCGCTAATACTGGTATGACTTCATTGATACGCTCAACTTGTCCGTTCAATCTTGGGAGGCCGGTAGTTATTAGATGGTGAGTTATATTCTCTTTAGTGCAGTATTCTGAAAATTCACTCGAAGCAAAGGCTGTTCCTATAAGCGTAATCGTATAGGCTGTTCCTATAGGCTCCTAAAGGCGTATACCTATCTCGAAAACAAATAAGTTTAAAAAAGAAAATAATGCAATTTGTAAAGAAAAGAATATTAGCAAGAGGGGAAATTTTCTTTTTGTACATTGCAGAAGTTTTCCAATGCAAACTACAAAAGAAATTATTAAATAGTAATTATTACTGAAAGACAATATTTTTTAACTCTGAATATTTCATTTCTTCTGTTTATTCAATCTTTGTTTTTCTTCTTCAGCTGAATGTCAGACTGTGACTAAAAAATGTCATATAAGTCACAAGTAGACTCAGCTTTGCCAGTTAATGAAACTACCCATTTTTCTAGGGCCCATTAAAAGAAAGTTGGGTCGTTTTTAAGGAAATTCTGCAAAATTTATCCACTTTTGTTGGTTACTCCTACTGAATTTGAAATTTAAGACCTTTCTAGGAAGTTTTAAGGCTTGTGAGAACCCTGAATTTAGATTTAATTTAACTTTTAAAAAACTTGCATGATGCCTATGGTTATAGTTTGATTTAATTTTATCAAAGTGATTTTCAGATGAAATACAGTGACATCTCTAATTCGGTTTAAAGGAATAAGACACCTACTTTGTGGTCCGAGACTGGGGCCAGGTCCATATTGTGCGTACTTCTGGTCATCTTCTAATAGTTCATCGGAACTTCCTAGGGGGGGGGGGAAACGGCGACTGTGGTTTGAGCTCTTGTGCACCATCTTCTTGGCTTGAAGTGACGCTCATCCAAGCTTTTTTAGTTCCAGAAGTTGAAACGGTGTTTGTGGTACGTGTCTGAAATTAGAAATTAAACACCATTTTGTTTTACAATAATTATGTCATAACAGAGTAAAACTTGCCTCAAAATCACATCAGTTAAAAGCCTTTTTTCAAGAAAGCGAGGAATATCTTGATTTGAGAAAGTTTCTAGTCGATAAATCGTCATTTTAGAAGCCTTTACTGTATAAATCTAGTCAAGAATAAAATGGCAACCAGGCATGCCATGTTTCCAAAACCAAAAAGCCTGAGATTCCTTACGCATATATTTTAAAAATAAATTTGGCACATAATACAGTCGACTCGCGTTATAACGACCCAACATGCTAGAACGACCTTTTGAAAAATCCCAATTGACTTCTTATTAAAATTACACTATTTCGCATTCGATATAACGACCATGAAAGGACCAAGACTTTTAATATAGCGACCCACATTTCGATCTGAACTAGACAGGACTTGCATCGATTTCCGAGCTTAGAGTTTGGCGAAGACGGGAAAAAAAATGTTGAACTTGATGTAAAAATAGTTCTTTACTTCCCAGGCTATCGTTCTTATCAGTAGAGGATAAAAATCTCTCGAGAGAGCTCGACCCAGCAGTTGGGGATTCAACGTGCTGGCTGCAACCTAGAACAATACAGAATGCAAAAAGATAAGACACCCCCGCTTTTACAAATGGAATACTCTCCCCTCACTGACCCAAAGACGTGTGAATGAAAAGAGTCAATCCTTTCTTTGTGATTTCCATTGTTTGAAGCGCATACGCGCCAACATTGGAAAATTCACATCAGTCAAATTATTAGCTCATTTCATTAAAACTGCACATCACATCAGTAAAACTATGTGCCGTATCGAGATATTCCTTAAATCGTTAGTGTAGTGATTTTATGTTTACTGTATAATGCATACAAATTATCTACTTATTATATACAGCACATTTTAAGAATTATAATTTCAGATAGCATTACATATATCAAATACAGGTACAGCTTATATGGATCATTTAAAAAAAAAGTTTAAATTCAAGAATTAATAGTTTAGTATTCTTGTAATAACTATATTAATTTAACAGATTTTACATTACTACACACATATTATTTTGGCATTCTTATCAGTACACTTCACAGTGCTGACGTGCTTGATGATGTGATGCAAAGCAGGTAGAATACGGCAATTTAAAACATCATTGAAAATCATTAAAAATCCGTAAAATGTCACCTATCATCCGTACACCCGTAAAATAACACCAAAATCCGTAAATTTTACGGATAATCCTCAAAAGTTGGCAGGTACGGAAGCATAGTCGTGCTCTTGATTCTCTTTTCTTTGCATGCTTAGCTTCTTTCCGTTGCTTTATTTTTTGTGTGTGTTAAGTTTCACCCATTCGCCCCAAAATTTTTAAAATGATTTTTTTTTTTGGCAAAAGCAAAGAAAACTGACCTTCTGGTTTTGGCACATGAAATGTCTATAGTGGTAATTAAGGAAGCGCGAGTATTTGAATTAAAGGATTTAATTTTAAAATCCAAAAATTATAATGAAAATGACACTCGTGATGTTCTAGAAAATATAATATTATTGAGGAGAGAGTTGCAAGAGAAACAGAAGAAAAACGTGTTAAATATATTGAAGAACCAGGAAAGAGCTCAAAGATTTGAGCTGGAAAAACTGAAAATTGCTCACGATGCAGAGGCTCAAGAAAAAGCTCATCAGCTAGAACTCTTAAAACTTCAGCTAGAAACTCAAAAACTAACACAAAACTCAAATGCTGATATCATAAATAGCCAGTTACCAAACTTGCAAATTAAAAAACTCATCCCAGATTTTTATCCAAATGAGGATATGGTGCTTTTAACTATATTTGAAAGACGGTTCAAATTTTTGAAAGTTGATCGGAACCAATGGGTCGCATATCTGTTAGGAGTTCTACCCAGCGACATTGTACAGATTATTGCACTTGAGCCAGAAGACAAGGCACAGAAATTTGATTATGTTAAAGATTTACTTTTAAAGAGATTCAAGCTCAACTCTGAAAAACTTCGACAATTATTTGCAACTCATAGGAAATCCCCACACAGCACATGGAAAGACTTCCATTTTGAAGTCCGTAATTATTTTGAATCGTGGTTAATTGAACTAACTGAACATCCAAACTTTTGAAGACCTTAAGA
The DNA here is from genome assembly GCA_038373885.1 of Cheiracanthium punctorium. NCBI lineage: Eukaryota > Metazoa > Arthropoda > Arachnida > Araneae > Cheiracanthiidae > Cheiracanthium > Cheiracanthium punctorium. The sequence goes on from JAWZYV010011990.1 coordinate 195,931, forward strand.
GTTTGATCATAGTTGACCAAATGAAACAGCGAGTGTCCTCGGACGCTCGGGAGACTTCTTCGATGTATGGGCTGAATGGACTACACCAGACCACCTGGTAGAAAAATGAGATGTTTATGATAATTTACGACAGAATAAGAAAGAAAATCAACCGTCTGCCAACGACACCAATAGAAAATTTCATCAAAAAACAGATTAGAGATTCAATGGCCAAAAACAAGATTTTTTCTCAAAAGACCTTTAAATTTCCATATCATAAAGACAATCGACAGACTCTGTCAGAGTTCCGCAGTTACAGTAGGCGGGATCCCATTCCCAATGACAGAGTTCAACCAAAAAATTCAGAGGATCAGAAGCAAGAAAGAAAACCCATCGTGTGTTATGGATGCGGAACACCTGGGGTCATTTAGACTAAATACTCCATCTGCTCTCCATCAGGCCAAAGAGAAGAACCTTTTTAATCAACTCTCAACCACGTTCAGTCCTTTGGATTATCACTTGACAATCAGACATCAAGTATCCTTTTAGGTGTGGACTTTTTGTCAGGAGCAGGGATCGTCCTTGATCTCCAAAATGAAGAATGGTTTTTCTCTGAAACCCCTCAGAACAGAAATAAACTTTTAGCCAATCCAGCAAATATAAAAGCACTTCTATCAGTTCAAACGGAGCCACATCCCTGTAGTCTTGGTCCTGTAGAAAAACTATAAGTCCTATACACATCAAAATCGATACCGGTCTTACGATGGTTATTTATAACATGTACACCCAATTTGAGCTCAATCGAATGTACCGTTTAAACGCTAGCGCACTTTCCAGAATTTCCCCCCATAGGCCATAATGTAAAAGAAATCTTTGTCGTAGCCCTGTAGAAAAACTATAAGTCTTATACACACCGAAATCAATACAGGTCTTGCGACGGTGGTTTATAACATATATACCTAATTTGAGCTCAATCTAATGTACCGTTTAAACGCTAGCGCACTTTCAAGAATTTTCCCCCATAGGCCATAATGTAAAAGAAATCTTTGTCGTAGCCCTGTAGAAAAACTATAAGTCTTATACACACCGAAATCAATACAGGTCTTGCGACGGTGGTTTATAACATATATACCTAATTTGAGCTCAAATCTAATGGACCGTTTAAACGCTAGCGCACTTTCAAGAATTTTCCCCCATAGGCCATAATGTAAAAGAAATCTGGGTCGTAGCCCTGTAGAAAAACTATAAGTCCTATACACACCAAAATAAATACCGGTCTTGCGACGGTGGTTTATAACATATCTACCCAATTGGAGCTCCATCGCATGCCCCGTTCAGGAGCTATCGTGTTCACTCACAAACACACATACACACATACGTACATACATCTCGTAAAAATAGCATAAATGAATTCAGAAGCCCTCTAAACGTGTCAATACACCAAAATCTCGAATTCGAATTTTTTCATGATTACAATACTTTCCTTACATGGTACATGTTCGGAAAGTAAAAATGAACTATTTTTGTGTCTTGTACTGTCGAAATAAAACTTCTTAGATTTTGTCGTGCTATTTCAGACATATTTCGTTTTTCTGGACCTTATTGGGCGTTCTACCTTCTGGAACACAGCCTGCCATAATCCTTACGACCTCACTTAATTCGATTAAATTTTCCTTACTTTAATAATTTAGCAGATTAAAACTAAAGGAAATAGTTAAGCGCTCGCATGCATAGCTTAATATTTAAACCCGCCACCGACATATAACCACTTCTGGAAGATTTTGCAAAGCATTACAGGTTTGAGATCTTGGGGGAGGGGGGGAGATTGGCGAAAGCTTTCAAGGGAATGATGTAACAAGATTATAACATAACCCACTGGGGTGGAAAAGCTTCACTCTTGGTTGACGTGTAGTGTTGGGTAGTGGTGTAAAAGTCCTGAGGTGCTTTGGCTTTTTAAACGAAGTAAGGGACTGATGCATTAAAGGATTAAACTGTGCTGCAGAATGTCTTTGTTTGAGTCAGTTTTAGACACGGTAAATACGGTATTCAAGAAAACTTTCGAAAAAGTAAAGTATTATGAGTTGGGTTCTAAGTGGCTTTATTCGTATCCATTTATAAAATTAAATTTCTTTTCAGTCGGTCCATTCGTAATTAAATTATAAAATAAAATTTCAGTCAATATTCTATAAGTGCATATATGCAGGTTCGCCCCAAAAGACGGTAAAACGCCTTAATTCTTTATCCGTTAGAGGTAAGTGGGTCATGTCAATTGAAAAAATGTTCAAAATAATTTAGGGAAAAAAAAACTACATCAAGAAAAACTTCCTCTCGTTAATTTTCAAAAAATGATACTTTTTAAATTTGTTTACGACCCCTCTACCAACAACAACAACACTCAATAAAATGCGCCCCGTACACGAATGAAGAAAATTTCAGCCATTATTCAGGAAATGTGTTGGAGATATCTTTAAGTAATGAAGCTCGGGGGCTATCAATAGATTTGAAAGTAAACGTTTATTGCTAGAGTGCACACGCTTAAATCTATTGATTAAAATCTAACACTCCTTTATTGATTAAATTTCTTATCGGCTGATTTAAATCCTTTTTACGCTAAAAAATACTCATTAAAGACAATTTGTTATCTCCTCCATTCGCCTCAATGCTCCCGAATCGCTAGATTCTACTTAGCTCAATTTTCACAATATTTTTGTCTATTTGAGTATTCTCTCTCTTCTCCTCCACGACCCATATCCCATTACTATCACGTGATCAACGCTCTTCAACGGATAACGGTTCATAGTCACAAACGCGGGCATAGTTGTGTGTGTATTCGCTTGTGATAATTTGGTTTTGTATCCGAATACCAAATGCATCTTTTTCATATTCAGAGTTGTGAAATAAATTCAGCCTAGATATGGAGGAGATGCTTTAGGTAAAGATTTCGCTTTAATGACATAGTTTCTTACGATTGGATTATAAAAAGCTGTTGTAAAACAAATGAAGTTATATCTCCACTCAAAGTGAGTATTTTACCTTTTTCATGTCAATAAATTGGGTTGCTGCTTTCATTCAATCTCACAGCTGGTTTGACCATGATTGCATTTCTGTATTCTGACTGTACTGTGAATTCGTTTTATAACGAGAGACTATAGTGAAATTATATTCTATTTATTAAAAAAATACTTTTTTATAGTGTATTAAGATATATGTAATGTATTTACCTTGATTTAAAATTTATTTTCTCGGGCTTATAATAATAGATGACAGCTCTGATAATAAAAAATGGAGAAAAAGAAACATTCAATAGATTTATCAAAAACAGCAAATTTTAAAAAAGACACTTTTTATAGCTTAAAATAATAATCTTAATTGAGTACAGATATATTAATTAAAAAAGGGCTGATTTTGTAAAAATTATCATTCTATAGCTTAAATAAGTCATAATTGAGTACAGTTATATGAATCAAAAACGGACAGACACTCCTCATTTTTGATTATTATTTAGCCTAAATGGAGCTGTTGTAGAATAATCAAAAATTGAGAATTTTTCGCTCCATTAATTTTTGTCGATGAATGGAACCCATTTTACTCGATCGGGAGAATGGCTGTTTGAAGTCAAAAAAATGAGATCAAAATAGACTCCGTTTGATTATTATTTTACTCAATAGATTTAAGCGTGCAAAATATTATTTTCTTTTCGTATTTTCTGTGAAACTCCTGAAAGATAGTGTTAAAATTAAATTTTGTATGGTTTTTGAAAAAGTAAAATTCATCATGCAATGTCGTTTTACAAGTGTTACCTCATTTACAAAACAGAACATTTATCTTGCGATGTGCTTAACTTCGCAATTATGTCTTCTGTTCATTCATTCTCTTCCATAAAATGTAAAAATTGATGTTTTTAGTCAAAAGAATATGTCGCATATTTTGCATTCGATAAAATCGTTCCTGAAAGTTAGTTGTAACACTGGCATTTACACGGTTTAACATCCGCACATTAATCTCATGTTTGAAGCCTTCTTGGCAAAAAAACAGAATTTTCCTGAAATTTCCCTTTTACAAAAGAAAAAGTAAGTATTTCTTTTATTTTACCGAACCCCCAAAATACCTACTTTGGTATTCAGCTCTTCGGGGATGCGAATTATTTCACGTGATTCTACGATACTCGCATCTCCTTCCGCGCGTTCAGTCTGGATGATGGGATTTATGCGTATAATGTATACACATCAAAGTCTTTATCGAATGGAATCCTATTAGGCCTTATAAGGTGGAATACTCAGACTGGAATCCCTGATGCACGTCCACCATTTTGTTGCTTTTCGTAGGAGAATGAAGAAAATGTATGACTTACTTTGTTTAGTTTTCCGATTCTTAACCCTTTAACGCGCAGTGTTCCCGCTCTGGGAACACCCAACTCGGACGTTTTCACTGTTGCCAGTCACGAAGAATAGATTGGATTTCTATAAAAAGAGTGGCGGGTGACAGAGCTCCACGAGAATCCTTAGCTAGACATCTGCTGAAAAATGGCTAATCTAGCACTGACATCTGCTGAAAAATGGAAGTATGCGAGAACAGCTGGATAGGTTGCCCCATGCTGAAAAAAGGGCAGCCGTTGCCATCGCTCGACTGAACGACCGGCAAGAGGGCGGACGATCGAAACGTTCATCGCGTGCTACAGATCTAGAGACCCTGTTTTGACGACAGCAGGCTGTGCGGCACAGCCAGATGCGTCAAAAGAGGGTCTCTGTAATGTTAATGCGCAATTCCAATGCATTAAAGCAAACATTACAGGGCCCATTATTGAAATCCAGTGAAATACCGCTAAGCTCAGTGACTATTTAATAAAATATCGCCAAAAAAGTCTCCAAAATTGAAATCGCCTAGGCGATATTGCCAATATTTGGCGAGAAACCGCTAAACAATGGGAAACCGAAAAATCTCTATATTGCGTACTAGTTAAAAGTTTACACGCAACAAAATGCAAACTTCAATTATTGGATGCGTAGAAAACGAATTTTGGACTACACGCTTAAACCCAAAGAGCGAAAAAAACGATACATTAGGGAGCTATCAGTTTCCATCGAAACCTACCGGTATGTCCGCAAAAGTGCTTTTTAGGTAGTCTTTTTTCTGAGAATTCCCCTACTCGCATATTTCGATCCGTTCTTGCGATCGAAAAACGCTCCTAAAGGAGAATTTGAAAACTGCGCCAAAAATCGCTCCGACTGATCGAATTTCGCTCGTTTGGTTTAAGCCTGTAAATTTAACTCCCGAAGAACAAATCAGCCCCAAAATTCTCAACAGCGTGTACTTAAAACATTTAAGTTCCAGCTTTTTCTGCATAAATTTGTCACTGAATGTCCAATTTACCAGATTTTAGATAAGATAGGACTCCTCTGGTGGTCCTGGGCAAATGTTGTTCGAGGCTCTATTTTCAAAATTCTTAACTATATCGAAAACTGTTGATTTTTCAGCGAATTGGGCTTCCCTCAAAATTCATTTTACGTGTACCCTTAAAATAAAATCCCCACCCCCTTTTTTTAATTGTGTAATATCAAAACTTTTCGTTGATTTTTATATAGTTTTAGATTTGTTGTTCGATGGCTACTGGGCACGGACATTCTGTTTTGCAAACCTGGGAAGCTTTCCTTACAAAGTTGGATAACGCCAGTCGTGTTTACGGATGGCGGAGGACTTAAACGTTGTGCATGAAATAGTCGCCTCAAGAGGATGTACTTTGCGTAAATATGGGTCAGGACCCCTAATAAAGACCCCCCACGGAGGACACCCCACCCCTCGGCCTAGAGCCCAAGTGTAGCCAATGGGTCGTAATCCCGTAGCAGCAACAATAACAAAATGTATTCTTAAAATAATGTCCGAACAAAAAGATCCGTGTCCGCGTATATGACTATACAAAAGATCAGATTCCAAATCCGTATCTACGGATACAGGAAAAAGAGGATCCGATTTCATATCCGTATCTGCGGATCATCGGCGGCGGCAGGTACGGGAAAGGCTGTGCAAATTCCCACTCTTGCATGAAGAAATCTCACGAACTTATTGATAGGTATAAAAGCTAAACTCTAGACCAGGGATGGGCAAACTTTTTCAGTCGCGGGCTAAAAATCGAAAAAAAAAAAGTTTGGCGGGCCAAGATAAATTTTTCTAAAATTTTAAAAACAATACACATGCATTACAAAGGCACTCAAATCTTGAAATCTGTGTTCGAACTTAAAATGCAGTTTTTTCAAGCCATCTTCGTAATTCTTAATACGGATATCCTTATAAATAAAAATGAAATTATGTTTGTTTGTTTGTTTGTCGATTTGATTCGTATACAAATCCACAAAAATGGACCAATCAGCATGAAATTTTGCACAGATGTGTAAAATAATATAGAATAAATCATAGTCCACTTTAAAAATTTGAAAGTCCACCCGTTCCCAGAATTTAAGAGATTTTTTTTATGTTCTCCACGCAAAAAGCTTTCCGTAATTGTAACCCCTGTAGTGAAAAAAGTGTGAAATAAGGATCGTGGTTGCCATGTGTGGTGATTTTGCCGAATAAAATGTTTTAAATTCTCAAAGTAAAAATAAAAGAATAATAATGATTTTTTTTTTGTTAGTTTATATGTGTAAGATTATTATTTTTTTATTATAATATCGTGTGCATGGGAAATCGGACCAGGAATGAAATGTTTTATACGCAAAACAATAAGAATTGAAGATTTCCGAGGCTAATAGGTAATTTTTTTTAGTTTGGCGAAAAAATAAAATGGCTCAAATGCCGATTTTGAGAAAGAGAGTTCTAGCGGTTTGCACAGATTTCGGCTTGGCGGAATTTATTGAGAGCTTAAGGAAATAGATTTTTGAAAACAAGTGCAAAGGTTTTATTAGAATACAGCGTTAAATTTTAATGATCCGTGAAGAAATAATGAAGTTATTAAGGGATTTCAAGCGATCTATCTCCAAAATTCTCGCCAAATAAGTACATTGATTTAAGTTGGGGGAATTCCGCCAAATTTCAGAAAATTGAAATCTTCTCATTTAGTACATCGGAGTAACGATGAATAAAACACGTTATAGTTGATAATTTTAAAAAATTCGGCTGTATTAAGGGATTCCACTTTTCAAATAAAGGCTTCCTTTACTTTTTCGCGGTCGAACCATTTCCCGCGGCGAACCATTTCCCATATTGATTGCTGCTAAGTCAATGCTTCGAATGATTTCCTGAAAAAACGCTTGCAAAATGGCGTATGTTGGCACTTTGGCGAGGCTTAGATTTGAAACTGGATTTGAGACTGGGATATATAATGACACTGGTTATAGATATAAATGAATGTTGGTACGTGTGTATGAGGTTGAAAAACTCCAGCACCGTTTGACCAATCACCATGAAATTTGGTTCAACTAAGTCTTTTGTCATGGAGAAGCTTTTTATGCTGTTTTCCTCTAACTTGCCACCAGGTGACGCAGCAGAACGTCAAATTCTATTCCGTTTAGCCGTTTATTATGCGAATATCGTCCAACCGATTCCGATGAAATTTGGTTCACGCGGATATTAGAACACGGAGAATATTTTTCACTATCCATTTTGCTGTAACTTGCGGCTAAATGGCGCTGCAACGCATCAACTTCTATACCGTTCGACCGACCGGCATAAAATTTCTTATACTTACACATTTCAGCACGAAGAATACATTCTAACTGTGTTCCTTTTGATGTTACTCACCACTAGATGCACTGCAATGCATTACTGTAACTCGCCAGTAGATGACGCTGCAGCAGGCCAAATTCTCGACCATTCAAACGGTCGCTATGAAAATCAGTATACATAGCTATTTGAACAATGAGAATATTTTGGCGTTATCCATTTTGCTATAACTCGCCACTTGACGGCACTGTAGCAAATCATTACTTTAATTAACCACTAGATCGCGCTGCAGTGTATCACTTCTTGACTGTGCAACTGATCGCTATGAAAATAGGTATACATAGATATTTGAACACGGGGAAGAGTTTCGTGTTAGATGTCGCGTCAACACATGAACTTCAGGGCTGTCCAGCCGATCGTCCTGAAATTTCGTATTCATCGATATCTGAATGCGAAGAATATTTTCGCCGTATCCGTTTTGCTAAAACTCGCCACTAGATTGCGCTACGCCGCATGGCCTTCTGCACCGTAAAAACGATTGCCTTGAAATTCGGTATGCATGGTTATTGAACACAATATAATGCGATATCCATTTTGCTTTATCTCTTTATTACATTAAATAGTAATCACCACAAATCGTAATATCAAAAAGTCCATTCATTCCCGTGCGAAGAACTGGTACTTCAGCTAGTATAATATATAAATATATATTTTCTTTTAATTTCCGTCGGACCGGCAAATTTAAAATTCTATCGGCGGGCGCCGGATTTGGCGCGCGGGCTGTAGTTTGCCCATCCCTGATCTAGACCGTGGCGCAGATATAGAAACTAGTTATCCGTATTCGCGGATCTGGCTTTTTAACGTTCCGACATGCCTTTAGTAAATACCTACGTGGGCACCAACATGTCGACATGTCATCTCATTGGAGACTCCGCATTCAGCCGCTTTGCCCGTTTATTCCCGTGAAAATCCCTTTAAATTCCACCAGAGCTCTAGAAGGAAAAATCTAGAATTCGCCGTCGCATTTATAGTAACCAAAATTATTTGCTGTGCAAAATGCGCTTATTCTCTCCAGACGCGATCCACCAACACGACAATGCATTTTGTGATATATCATGGGCTCCAAAAAACAAAGAAACAAAAAAACAAACAAAAAAAAAAACTGTAATGTGCTAAGGTAAATTGGCGTTGGCGCAAAGTCATTTCAGCCGGCCTACGCTTTGAGCAAAAACGGATTACTTTTCCGAAAGACTGAAAAGCAGATCGGTTATTTGCATATAAATGAAGGTGAAATTCTTTTGTTTTACTGAAATCACCGGGCGTAGGATTTTACCATGAATGTTTCTATATTGGATAGGATTTTGTGCAAGTTGAGGGAAAGGGTGGGGGCGGCAAATGTCCCGATTTTTGTTTTCGAGTAGGTTTTGCAAAAAGGATGCTGGAAAACTCATCATCACTTCTCGATGGCAGAAATTTCGCGGGTTATGATCAGGGTATCCAGATTGCCTTTTCATTTTTTTTTTGAAACGGTCAAATGGAAAATTTTAGCTGTTTATTATTTTTATATTGCACGAAATATGTTACAGATGTTAGGCATCAAGGCAGGACCACCAGACTGGCTTTTTTAAAGGCTGAATTCATCCAATTTGGCCTTAAAAATGCCAATTTGATAATCCTAGTTACGATTAGGGAGACAAGTGACTTCACCATAACAAAAAAAAAAAAAATCTGGAGTGACTCCACTCGACTTTCCGAACACTTACGATTAGGATCATTACCAAGCATTTCAACAAAAGCTAGCGCACTTTCAAGAATTTCTCCCCATATGCCATAATGCAAAAGAAATCTTTGTCGTAACCCTGTAGATACACGCCAAAATCAATACCGGTCTTGCGACGGTGGTTTATAACCTATATACCCAATTTGAACTCAATCGAATGCCCTGTTTAGGAGCTATCGTGTTCACTCACATGCATGTTAGAGTATAAAATATTTTTTCCATATCTCCAATGCCACCTATTCTCTCCTGCGAAGCACTGCACCGGGGAACAAACTCTTACTACTGGCCACTTTGGAGGATATGACGTCACTCCCTCCCCCTCCCCCTTCTCTCCGAGCGTAGGAGGCGAAGGGTTGTGCATGTATTTTTTCTCCACACTTCTTCTGCTTCTCCCGGCGGATGCGCGATGTGAGAGCAGCTTTGCTCAAAGTTTACTGAATTTTTTTATTGTTATGTATGTTAATTGTTTCGTGGCGTATCTTTATTAAATGTATGTTCTCCAAACATGGACACAGCCCGCAGTCGCGAATACAGTCGCGAATTGAGCTTTTAAGTAAAGACAATTACGAAACGTGGAGAATTTTGATGAAAGCGGTACTGATCAAGATTGGAAATAGGTAAATGGAACACTCAAGAAACCAGTAGTTGATGCCGCAGATCCGAAAACAGAAGTACATTAATATTATGTATCTCCTCGTCCGAATTAAAGCAAATCAAGAACTGTGAAAGTTCCAACGACATATGGAGAAAATTAGAGGAGATATAATATATACGCGTATAACACACGCGCGTACACATACATAAATATATACGCGTTAAACATAGTACCTCTTATTTTTCTGAAGTCGGTTAAAAAAATAAAAATAAAAATTGTCAACCATTTTGTAGATATCTTCAGCGAACGGTCTTGTTTCCAAAACCTCATTTCAAAAATTGTATAGTTGGAATATACACCGTTAACCAAAGATGACACTTCAAAGTCTAAAAATAGCTCTAGGGGTCATGAAACCTTGCAAATACTTAAAAAACGAGCAAAATGCGAGAAAGAGTCAACGCAGACCTCCTTTACTTTATTTTAAATTAAAAAAAAAAAATCTTCCTTTTTCTTAACTCTTTTATTTACCGCCAGCAATCTTTCGGGCGTATCTAAGAATAAATTTCAGCGATAAGAAAATGATTCGCCTTAAGGAATGGAGACTCATCATGGAATGTGCCGAAAGTATGTGTCATCGAAAACAACATTTCGGGCGAAATTCAATTATCTCTTTGACTCTTTCCACAGCGGGATGTTTTGCAAGCCTGATAAACTAAAAAAACAAGAGTCGAAAGTTGAGTGCATTGCCTCTTGAATTATGTAATATACTAATTTATAGATCTTTGAAAATTATATTTTTAGTATCAATAGGTTTCGCATTATACCAGCATTGGATTGAACGGGTATGAATTTTTTTTGGATAGAAAATTTACAAATTATTTCTGTAGTGTCGCTTTCTGTAGTCGCTTTCCCCCCAACACTTAAAATTTATATAGATAAAACTCGGCTGTTTGAGGCTCGTCAGGGGAAGACCCCCCTAATATTTTAGTTTCATGATTGCCCTATTAAAACGATATTAATGGACTGTCATTTTATCTCATCTTTCGCGTATCTCGCCTGGTCACCCAAGGTTGAAATTTTGAGGATTGTAACCTATTTACGGAAAAATACAGGGAATGCCTATTCTGCAGCTTACTAAATAGTGTAACAATAGATGAAAGCGTGTTGTGAACTAATCTTTATATATAAAAAAATCTTCTGTTCGTGTGTATGTGACTGAACTCCTCCTAAACGGCTGGACGGATTTTTATGAAATTTTGCGTGCGTGATTAAGTTGATTCGAGAATGGGTTTAGATTCACAATTGGATCCGGCAGGCAGCGCTGAAATTACGTTACGACGAAATAGCGCGTTATCAAACGCCAAATTGCTTCATTATTGCTAATGTATCCTCAACAACAATGAAGCAATTTGGCGCATTTTCAATTTTCCCCATACACGAAAGGTATCCTGCAGTTATACATTTGACCGTGCACCTTGAAAATGAACAGCGTGTTTATTTCACTAAACAGACTGCTCTACAACGAGCATGAACTGCCCCCAAAACTACACTAGCCGAGATTATCAAACTATGCATCCTAAACTGAAAAATGACCATTTAGATTGAAATGTTTGGCGAGTTCTCTCTCATAAGATGATTCACACCTTTTAAACGAAATTCAGAGTCGTGTGCATTTGAAAAACGGTCAACAGGTTTGAAATTATGTCAGTTTTATGCCACATTAAAAGCACGAGGAAGAATTATGCGTAAATGTGTCTCTTAATGTTCATAAATTTCCAAGAGTCGTGTGCATTTGAAAAACATGAAACAGGGTGGAAACTATGTCAGTTTTACGCGTTCCTGGACCAAGATCCCTCCAATATTTACGAAAAGTCAATGGTACTTTATACGACACTTTCTTCGAATTACATTCGTCGTGAATTACATTTATTGGAAGATGATAACCATTGGGATCTCATCTCACCCTTGCAGATGCAGCACTGAGGAACTCGAAACAACCGTGGAACGTGCTCTGTGGAACAAATATAAAGACTCGAAATGAGTGAGGATATTTTGCATCGGATTTGAATTGCTAATCCAAATCTCAATATTGAATTTTCTGCCGAAATATATAACGATGCATTATTAATGATTCAGGATATTTGTATTCTTATTTCGAACATGCCGCTCATCCATTTTGGCATGCCAGCGCCGAACCGCCCAGCAGCAGCAATGATCAACACAGATATCGAACTGATGTTCAACGTGAACACCAGTTTGATATGAATTCTTTGTCTACCTTTGTTGCTGCATATTAAGTCTACCTTTGTTGCTGCATGCTGATAATGAACAATGGCTTACTGCTGAGCAACGAAATGATCATATCAACGTATCAATTGCTGCACGACAAGGTGGATTCTTTTTCTTTTTTGGATGCTCAGGTAGCACTGGTAAAACGTTCCTCATACTTGCGCGTATTCGATCACAAAATCATATTTCATTGGCAATAGCTCCATCAAGCACTGCAGCAACCTTACTTGATGGTGGTCGGACTGAGCATTCAGCACTTAAATTACCTTTGAATATTCATTCAAATCCCGACGCAATGTGTCACATAAAGAAAGCATTCAGGCATGGCTGAAGTTTTGAGAAAATGCAAAATTATTATCTGGGATGAATGTACAATGGCCCATAAGCATTCGCTTGAAGCTCTCTACAGGCTCCTTGAAAGATATGAAAAATAATTCTAGGCTTTTCGGTGGTGCTCTACTGCTGCTGTCTGGTGATTTTAGACAAACATTACCCGTCAACATATGCGGACGAAATAAACGCATGTTTGAAAGAATCTTATCTATGGCGAATGTACAATGGCCCATAAGCATTCGCTTGAAGCTCTCTACAGGCTCCTTGAAAGATATGAAAAATAATTCTAGGCTTTTCGGTGGTGCTCTACTGCTGCTGTCTGGTGATTTTAGACAAACATTAGACGTCAACATATGCGGACGAAATAAACGCATGTTTGAAAGAATCTTATCTATGGCGAATGTACAATGGCCCATAAACATTCGCTTGAAGCTCTCTACAGGTCCCTGAAAGATATGAAAAATAATTCTAGGCTTTTCGGTGGTGCTCTACTGCTGCTGTCTGGTGATTTTAGACAAGCACTACCCGGCAACATATGCGGACGAAATAAACGCATGTTTGAAAGAATCTTATCTATGGCGAAGTGTCGGTAAATTATACCTTACCATTAATATGCGGGTTCAACTTCAAAATGATCCATTAGCCTCGGGATTCTCTGAACAATTGCTAGACATTGGCAATGGTAAAATTCAATTGTATGAAGATACACAATATATTCAATTCCCAGAAAATTTTTGCAACGTGGTGGCTACCAAAGATGAGTTAATAAAAAGTATCCTTCCATATTCACTACATAATTATACTAATCATGCATGGCTACGTGAGCGAGCTATTTTAGGCGCAAAAAAATAGATGTTGACGCCATTAATTGCAAAATACAACAGTCATTGCTTGGTAATGAAATTACTTTCAAATCGATTGATGCTGTTATTTATCCTGATGAAGTTGTCAACTATCCTGTAGATTTTTTTAAATTCACTGGATTGCTACCACATAACTTACGATTGAAGATTGTCTCGCCTATAATTTTGCTTCGAAATTTGAATTCGCCGAAATTGTGTTATGGCACGCGATTGGTCATAAAAAAAAATTATTTGCAACATTCTTGAAGCCACTATTTTGAGTGGAAAATTTCGAGGTGAGGTTGTACTTTAACCACGGATTCCAATGATTCCTTCAGATTCACATATACCATTCAAACGTTTACAATTTCCAATCCGCTTGGCATTTGCTATGACTATTAATAAGTCACAAGGGCAAACAATGATGATTTGTGGCTTAGATTTGGAAAATCCGTGCTTTTCTCACGGCCAACTATATGCTGCGTGTTCCAGGGTTGGAAAACCATCGAATTTGTTTATTTATACCCCAAAAACCAAAAATATTGTACATCCAATGGCATATTAACCAAAAATATTGTACATCCAATGGCATTCCGATAAATAAAGTTTTTGTACATTAAAAAAATATACCTGTTATAAAATAGTTTGAATTTCACTTTTTCATCTTTAATTAAAACAAGTTTAATTTTTATTCAAATTATCTTCTCATTTTTAATTTCTCATAGTCAGGGGCGTAGCCAAGGGGGGGGTTATGGGGGTCATAACCCCCCCCCCCTCCATGAGGAATTTTTTGCCTTACAAAATGTATATACTTTACTACATTATCACACACACGTATACATATATGAGTTGTAGTAGTTGTAACCCCCCCCCCCCCCAATGAAAAATTTCTGGCTACGCCCCTGCTCATAGTATACACATACTCACACGCTATCGATTGGTCAAATTGTGATAACTGTACATGTAATGAAGTTAGATATTGTAACAACTTTTTAATAAAAATTGTCATCAAAACGGTCACAGCTTGAAATTTTCGAATTTAAGACGTGTGTAGAGGACAACGTCTGTCGGGTCCGCTAGTAGTATTTAAATATGTGTAAAATTGTGTCGCTTTTTTTGTCGCATTTTTGGGACACATTTTTCATACAATTTTCAATAAAAGGGGTGAGAGATAAAGACAGTCATTAAAAAAGGTAGAAAAAAATGAATCCATAAACATAAGCAGCTAATTGAATGTGACAATTGGAACAAAATATATAGTTTGTGTATCTATTTCCCCCCTCCCCCCGTTTTTAAGGTGCATGATGAATTGCGATTATCTCATATCGTGTTTTTGATGCTGATCGCATGCTGATGGGGGGGGGGGGACAACGAGAAAAAATCTTGAACTCGAATGTCCTATTCTGCGAACTGGGAGATTGATCCGCGCCATTTTGTTCTATCGTGTATTCCGAAAATTGCTTGCTGGATCCATTTCCTTGGGCCTGAACGTTCTAGACGTTTCGTAGGGGAGATGATGGCTCGGAAAGTAAAAATTGCTTTTCGAATAGACGTGGTATTCTTTTATTTATTTATTTATCTGAGAATATAATTAGTTTTGATTCTGGGAAATTTCCGGGCTGGGTTTACATACGGCAGTGAAACTGAAGCTCGAATCCGAAAATTGCTTTATACTGAAATGACGTTAAGAAGAGAGAACTTATATTAGAAAGCAGGATTTATCGCATCAGTGGGGGGGGGGGGTTGACGGTAAAAACTAAGTTGTGAGGTATATTAAAAAAAGAAGGGGAAAAATATGAAACACTTTCATATTTTAAATACCCACTAAAGTACACTATATTAAATATTCTATATATATAGCCATATATATATTCTATATACATAGATATTCTATAGATACCCATATATTAAAAAGCCTCTTATAATCCATGTGTCGTACCTATTTGTCTTCCATGTTTCATTCAGTTGGGAAGTGTATCATGATTCACGAGTGCCTTATATTTCTTCCTTGTTCCATAAACACTTCTTATACGAAAAGTACATTAAAATCGCCTATTAAAACTCGTAACCTTCGCTAAGCATATTCTAACTATACTTCGAATTTGTAGCGCAGAGTAGCGTTTGCCAGTTTCTCGCCCAATATATTGGATATCGCCAGGCTAGGCTCAGTTTGGGGGGACTTATTTTTGGGCGATCCATCATCAAAAACTGCAAACTTTGGCGACTTTTAAATATTTATATTTCTCTACCCCCTGCGCTCTCTGGCAACCCTATTGATTTTAAAACAATTTAAAAATATGTGAAACTATGTAGACTTTGTGAAAATTATAGAATACCGTCCAAAACCCACAATAAAGATAACTTTAGCATGCAAGGATTGTATTTATTAGAGATTATTGAGTTAACTCGGCATTTCTCAACCTGTGGGGCGCGACCCCCAAGGGGCGCGCAGAGCATGTGCAGGGGGCGCGAGAGAAAAACCAAAGAGCCAGTAGTGATGCATGTTTTTTAAAAAATACTCTTATTTATTCTCATTTTTACTCATAAATATCCATTTTCGCTTAAAATGGTCATTCAAACTTAAGTGATAACATTATTTTCTAGAAAATTCGACTCAGTGTTCATTGGTAAAGATTAAAAAACTGAATGTATGCTGAAAAATGTGAGGGGAAGGGGCTTTACCGTAAGTTAGCCTTAGTTGGGGGGGGCGACGTTAAAAAGGTTGAGAACCGCTGATTTAACTTAAGTTTCTTTTTTTTTTTAATAATTTTAAAACATGTTTAGTCAGAATGATTTTGCCCTTTTAAAAAGGTAAGTTTTGAATATTTTTTCGAAAATAATTTTGAGTTGCCTAAGGTATTATTTCGGTAATTTTAAATTTGAATTTCATTTAAATTTATAATTTTAAAACAGCTCCTAAAAATTTTACATAGGTTTAGAGGCTAACATTTGGCTTTATTGAACATTTTGTTTGGGTTAAATAAGCTTTTTTCAAAATGTAGCCCCCTCCCCACAAAAAAATTTAATCATTAAGATAAAAATATATTTCAAAGTATTCGAATGTATAACATTTTATTAATGTTTGTAAGGATACGCGATAGGAAATAAAATTTGATTAGGTGCTTTTTAATTATATAGTGTATTTGTTTTGCATTTTCAATATATTACTCATTTTATCCCAACTATTGGGGGGGGGGGGGCTTAGCATTTATTTTTTATATTTTTGCTTTTCAAATAAATATTGCTGTTTAAAATTTTTTCAGCTGCGTAAAGGGGTGAATGTATTACATGAAAGTAACACAAATTTTGAATGTTAACATCATCAGTAACAGAAAATGGCCAATGAATAAAAATGCTAGTTTTCAACTTATTTTTACCCTCCACCTTACCATCTTTTATACATGAAACGGACATAGGAAATTGGATTCACAGTAAATATTTTTTTTTAATATAAATTGTGTTAATTGAAATAAATTATGGAAAGAAGTGCAACACTCTAAGTCCCTCTATTGAATGATCCTGTGTAAATAGAAGAGCGCAATGGCAGATCCAGAGGATGGGGCTAGGGAACTTCAGCCCCCCCCCCCCCCACACACACACATACAAAAATTCAAAGAAAGATTGTAAAAGGGTAATGTTTTGCTTTATTAAACATTTTGGAAAAGTAAAACTATTAATGACTATGCCATTTTATCTTTCACCCCCCTTTATAAAAAATTGTCCCAAAAATGCGACATAAAAGTATGCGACATAATTTTACATATATTTAAATACTATGAGTTCACAACAGCTTGAATCTATTATGACACTCTTTCGCGTACTGTAGAATAGGCATCCCGTGTATTTTTCTATCAATAGGTGACAATCCTAAAAATTTCAACATAGGGTGACCAGGCAAAATACGCGAAAGAGGAGCTATAAAATGACATAGTCCATTAATATCGTTTCAATACGGCAATAATGAAGATAACAAATTAGTTGGGGGTTCTGGAGGGGGGCGGGGGCTCCCCCTGACGAGACTCGAACAGCCGATTTTATTTTTTTATATAAATTGCCCTTCGTAAAAAAATTTATGTAATTAATGTATCCTAAAATTTTGCTTTTTATTGTACATTTTGTTCGGGTCAAATAAGCTTTTTTTTTTTCAAAATTTAGCCCCCCCCTGCCAAATAAATTATCGATCCGGATTTAGATTTCAACGCAAGTGTCCTGTTCTTATTATTAAATCGGAAATTAGCTTCCCCAATTGCTCAGTCCAAAAGAAACTCGAGTTTCAAATAGACGAAATTGGAATTTCGAAAACTAAACTCGTGTTTGCATTCACGTGTTATCGAGGAGGGTAACGAGTTCCCCCCTACACCCACTTTGTCAACAGAAGTGGGTGTAGTGGGGGGGGGAAATGTTTCGAGTACCTAGAATATAAAACTGTACGAAGCAATGCGACTCGTTTTAAAAACGCCTGCACGCAATATCCAACTGTGTCGTACAGATTGAAGATCCGCACTCATTTCGACATGTTTTAGAATGTTTGTCCAATCAGCAACCCACTTCTTCACTTCACAATGGACTTTAATGAAGTCTTGTCGACGGCTTTTCTCGATTTATTCAATTTGGAGCGAGCGCGCGTTAGCGAACTTTATTAAGTTCGCCTTTCCAATCAGTATGCAGAGTGAGTGAGGGGAGTTTCGAGACTATGGAGCAGCAGTGCGGTGTATTCGGAGAAGTTTTCAAAAGGGGCTGTGGTAACACGTGCGGGCGAAGCGGTTTAGCTAATATGGATCATTTTATTGCTTCTTTACTTATTAGAGATAAATTGGCGCAATGTCAGTTGTTAAGAATGTTTGAAAGAAAAGATGTTCAAATGAAAAGAAGAAATTCCCCTCGTTCATTTCCAAAAAGTTACATTTTAAAAATTTGTATACAACTCCCGTGCAAATGAATTTCCAATTACTAACATGCAGTGGCGCACCCAGGATTTTAGTTTAGAGGGGGCTGGGCTACAAATACTGCTAAACTCGGTTATAGTGACCTCAATTATAGTTATAACTCTCTTATAACGTCAAAATATTCTGTGCCATTCGACTTGCCCGTAGAACACAACCCCACGAGCAATGTAACTCATTTTAGAATCAAATAATTATATGATCTTTACAGTGATGTTGTAACCAAGTTTAACGGTATTTCATGCTCTAAGTTTTTATTTAAAAACTAACATTTTTATTTTGTTGGATTTGGTAAAGAGTATTTTAGAAATAATTTGAAGACATTTTATAAAGAAAACATTTAGAAATAATTTGAGGAAAATTTTTAAAAAGAAAACATTTAACTCATTAGTGACAATTTTCAATACATTTCACTTCTGAATTCCCACCTTTAGGGGGGGCTTCAGCCCCCATAGCCCCCTCCGTGGGTGCGCCTATGCTAACATGTGCCCCATGGACTAATGGGGCAATGAACATAATTTCAGTCTTTCTGAAAAGTGATTTATATCTTATAGTGGTCAGCCTATGTTTATTTTCGTATTTCTTGCATGTTTTTGGGATGTAGTTACCAAAGTTTTTGCATCACCTCATGAGCCTCACCATGGCACAGTGGTTATGCCACTGAAAATGGTAGATGGCCGAAGTGTGAAGGTCCTTTGTTCGGGTCCCATCGCGCGGCTGTCGATCTAACGGTCTGGGGTTTCGGTAGGTTTTCTCCAGATGTAACGTGAATACGCGTTGGAACCCCGTGAATGTCCTCGTACCAAGGCACCCCCCACCAATGGCAGATCGCCCTGGTGTAGCGTTGCCATATTCACACACACAATCACAATCGCATCACCTCTTGAGCGTTTGTAGCACATTTTACTAACTTGAAATGCTTTCGTGCGGGTGGTCGTATACAAATTCAAAAATGCAACTTTTTGAAAATGTACGACAGGATTTTTTTTTTTTAAACTTAGTCTTTTTCCCACATTATTTCGGACATTTTTCCAGAACAAGGCCCACTTATATCTTAAATGGACAAAGAATGAATGCGTGGTACCACCTTTTTGGGACACTCTGTATGTATTCTGTTAAATATAACATAATCGCACGCTTTTTGTAACCCCAACAATCACATGTTTATCTATTAATCCTAGTAGCTTACTGACAGGCTCTCTACATATTATTAAAAGGCGTGTTGACCATTGGTTACCTCCAGATCCAACATACAAAATATTTGCATCCCATCAAAACCTATATTTATGAGTAAGTGTTAAGTCCCCTTTTTATATTTTCATTTCCTTTTTCCATTGTGTTGAGTGTCATGTGCTGTATTTACTTGTTAATAAATTCCTTATTCAGTTCACGGATGTATCTCTTTACATATCCTATTAAATCAATGGATATACAGGGCAGGGGCGGTTCCAGACTGTCAGTTTAGGAGGGGGTCACTCCGAATGACGAGGGTCGTCTGAAGACTTCTTGAGGCCCTGGACCCTTATGCAAATGTAGGCCCCAAAGAGGTGGATAACTAGGCAGGGCCCCATCTATGAAATTCGTTAAAATTGGGCCCCGTACACTTTGAACAACTTAATAACTATTCACCCCCCCCCCCTCAACCCTAAATCATTGTACTTTTCTTTCTATCTATCCTCCCCTACAAAAGTGCTTTTAAAAAATGAAAAACAAAAACAGTAAAATTATATTTAAACTTCTCTGTTCTAGCTGAGTGTGCGCCCCTTTTTCCGCTTGCATCCCGGGGGGGGGGGGGAGGGCAAACCTCGCCAGCCCCTAGCTTCGGCTCTGGCTTCAACTGCGAGATTTTTATTGAATTCATTGCAGATACATGTATTCAACAAAAACACAATCCATAATAAAATTAATTTTTAATCGAAATTTCGTCTTTTCATTTCAGATAATTTTCTGAAAATGTGTCTGGAAATAACATTTGACGATAAAAATTATTCGGATCATCACTTATTCGGATTGAGTGGGGAATGTGACTAGGCTTCCCTTAAGACAAAGAGCCTGGATCCGGGCCCAGCTTTGGCCAATTCCGGTCTCCCGGTATCTAAGTCTTTGCAAATACCTTTTCAGAGTAAAATTAGAGTTTATTGTTACAATAATGGTTATTGCTACAAGATTAGGTTATTGATTAAGGCAAAGCTACACGAGAGTTATATATCTAAAGGGGATTATGCTTTAGGTGTGGACTTTTGAAGGCGTTCTAGAGCATAATCACGTTACAACTGGAGAAAATCCCCCAAAACTCTAAACCGTTAATCGACAGCAACGTGGTAGCCCAGAACCCTAGATCTCTACACTTTAGCCATCTACTACTTTCAGTGGTCTTAAGCACCCGGCCACTGTTATTGTTTCAAATCAATTGGAGAATATACATAAAAAAATTGTTTGAAATAGGAAAGAGTAAAAATGTTGTACACATAAAAATAAAGGTAAAAGATTAAAAATTGAACAGTGATAAATTACCATGACTGTGGAAAATCACAAGTTGGACACCCCATAATAAAAAAAAGTAATATTATAAAAAGTTAATTAAATCACCCAAGGGGAATAAGCATAAATCTGAAAGTTAGATAATTTTTTAAATAAGCATTTTAAAAAGAAGACAATGACACCTGTTTCAACTAGACACCATGTTACTAAATGAATTTTTCTCAAAATAGATTTTTCCGTAACCACTCAAAACAACCTAATTTTTATTAATTTTATCCAGTATTTTTTTTATATTACTTTTTTCAAATTGTCGGCAGTACTTTTAATCCTGCACGAAACTTTTGAAAATATTTTTCCAGAGGAAAAATTTCTCATAAAATTTATATCAGTAATTGTTATTATTCCAAATCATGAAGCATATTAATCGACCATCCTTCCACACCAACACGCACAAAGCCGCAAATAAATAAAATTGATTACTGGTATGAAAGATATATCAAACATTAAACTATATAGAAATATTTAACATGAATATTTCTTTAAGAATCTTTGTGAGGAATTATTATTATTGTTTTTTTTATAAACACGCATCACAGAGAAAAAAAATCCTTTCAGAAGAAAGATAAATATTGAAAAATAAGTATAAGCTCCAAGTACGCGTTAACATTTTAATTCCATTGAGAATGTTTTGGAATACATTTAGGACAAATGACATTTGTTGATCAAGTATTATCAGATAAAATCCATTTAATTTAATTGATTTACTTGTTAGACTTTTAAACGTTATTTCATATCCAAGCTCACAAATGATAGTGACAAACAATAGTGGTCACAAATGATAGTGGGGGGGTATATTGTTTTTTCCCCCTTTTCGCTTTTCTCAATGTCCACTGCGGGTGGAGCTGCTCGCTTTAAATCGTCGGATTGGCGTTTTCTTACAACTTTCGAGTCTTGCAGATTCAGACTTGTTTGTCCCGTTTGTGCTTTGTCTTCGACACATAAGAAATTTCCGGCGACTACTCATATTTCCAATCAATCTTCGCATATGTTTCAAGTTTAGTTCCTTGTATCCGAAATACCGAAATTGGCGACACTAAACCTTTTACTTTGTCTGGGTTTAAAATGGAACAATAGTTTATGTCTGCTACCTCTGGAGTCCCAACGGGAGTTCTTCACCAGAAAGCAGATGCAAGAAGTGTTTGCTTTTCCAAAACAAATCCATTGCTGCTCATTTGTGAAACACATAATGGAACTGAAAAATGGCTTTTGTGGGTGTCGGCAACTCCCTGGTAAACTAATAGCTTTCATCCCAGGAACAGGCATCACTAAGAATTTATAATGGTTCTTGACCCCTTCACTATACCCATCTTTAAACTTAAAAAGATATGCCACTACTAATTAATGGATTGGTGTTTGGTCAATGGAAAACACCTGCTTAGCGCTTAGTTGAAAATACCATTTCCCTTAGAATTTTTTTGGACACTGAAAGGAAGCATAAGTTTTTGGAGAGAAAAATGTTTTACAGAACATAGGGTTTTTCCGCTATCTTGTAGTGTATCATCCTATATTTAAATTTTACAGAGCTGCTTGCTTCCAGATATTTTCAAAGGGAAAAACAATTTCTTCTATGGAACAAATTTCATAATTAAAAGCTTATAATCATGGAGTATGATGACAGGGTTACGAAGGATTTTTTATTTAAAAGCCTTCTTATGATTACCATAGCCCTTTCGAGTTTCGAGTAGACGTAGTGCTAAAAATTGCCATTACTTTATTGAATTTCAAAATATATCACAATGATCTGTCTAATGCAGGACATCAATGAAACGTGCACATAAAACTTCAAGCTAATTAGTCAGCTTCAAACTTTCTAGCACACATTCATTGAAATTTCAATTAAGAAGTGTAGTGGCTAACAATGCCGGAAATTTTTTATTCTGTACAAAGTAGCTAACTAATCAGAATTATTTTCTCGGAGTTACAAATGCTGTAAAAATAAAGTAGCTTTAATGACGTTTGATAATAATTTTATTCTTCTAAATTGTAACGCAGGCCGCGTAGGAGCCCATAGCCCATACGCGGAAGCATACTCAATGGGTAATCCGGCCCTGTTTAGATATGATCCCTTCCCTCGTGACCCCCCCCCTTTCCTTCTCTATAATTTTTATGATCTTGTAGCAGTTACGGTAGATTTGGATTCCATAAATTAATTATTTACAAACATAGGTGCTTCCCTTAGACTGCTTTTCAAGACGAGGAAGGCTTTTTGAAAAGGGGGGGAGTTCGAATACGAAAGTAATAAATTACGCACACACAATTCACACATTTTCCTATAAACCAATTTTTTCATTTTGAGTTTTCTTTTATTATGGGTTTGGGGCAACTACCCCTTCCACCTTTACCTTAATCAGGCTCGTTGTGACTCCCCCTTCCCTTGCTCTCCATGGATATGGATTAGCGCACATATTTACAAAACGGCTGCATATTTTTCTGCCAAGGAGGAACGTCTGAGCACATAGAATATTATGTGCATACTTTAGTGTTATTATAAAATAAACTAGTAAGACCAATGGTCTTCTAAAGAGAAATTCTCTTTCAGCAGCACAATGTGGTATGTATGCACATGATCAAGCCCTTTCTGAATTTTGGTCCCTTGTCCAAGCTCGACTTGGGGCCTCTTTTTTTTGGGGGGGGGGCGGGAGATGGTTAATCTAGGCCCCTATTTTGGGCCCTTGTCCGAGCTCGACTTGGGCCCTCTTTTTTTTAAGGGGGATGGTTAATCTAGGCCCCTTAGTTTATGGATGGTTAATCCTTGTGATGGATGGGGGATGGTTAATCTAGGCCCCTTAGTTAGGCCCCAAGACCATTTGGGGGGGGGTCATGACCCCCGTGACCCCCCCCCCCCTGGAACCGCCACTGATACAGGGTTTCCTGAAAGCCCTTGACACATTAAAAATATTCTTAGAAATGCAACAAATTATCGTATAAATATGCGGTTCGCACCGTAATACTTCACAGGTTCACGAATCTTTTTTGACATCGTAAAAAAAATTACTTCCAGATTGTGTTCATAGGTGGCGCTGTACCGTCACAGTAAGCTTCCAGAATGTCTTGTACAGTCTCATCCGACCACATCTTTCCCTGCCTTACACGCTTCCAGTTTCTAAAAACGTTTCACGACAGGTCAAAATGCTGTTTCGACTCGGAGGGTTTTTCTTAAACATGCTACGAAATTTTCTCTGAAGTGTAGTTATGGATTTTGATTCGAAATACCAACCTACGCAATGCGCTTTCTCTTGCAGTCGCCTTAGCTAGAATGAATATTCCCGCACCGTCAGTGCTCTTTGAAACTCACGAAAAATTCTTATTGGCTGTCATTGGTGAAAACGGTAGATGCAGTGCCATCTATCAACACATTGTGGAAGTAATTCGTTTTAAGATGGAAAAATTAAATTCTCGATTCTGTGAAGCATTTCTGTGCGAACCGCACATTCATTCAACAATTTTTCAGGGAATTTTTTTAATGTGTCAAGGACTTTTCGGACAAACTGTATATATCTTTAAAAAAATGCAACGTAGAAAATAATAGTGTTGAAATGCGTTTTGGACCTCAATCTTAAATATCGATGGAGAATACGAAATATCTATGAAAAGGCATTTAATAATAGTTTAGCGCTTTGTTGGTTTAAGCACAAATACGCCTCGCTATCGCATTGAGTCTATTTATTCGTCATTATGTATATTTGAAAAGTGATAAATAATGGCAAACGGATGTGTTGTTAATTTTGCAGCTCAGTTCAATGTACTTGAATATTGAAACGTACGTTGTTGCCCATTGCATTGCGAAAACGGGCCACGGAGACTCCGTGTTTCCTGTCCAAATTTTAACTCTTGAAGCGGTGGAGAACAACATCACAAATCATAATTTGGAATTTTGTCTCGCACACTGGATACATCCCAATGAAGCGATCACATACAATAATAAAGGGACTCCTAGGAGAAACGCATGAAAATTTTCGCTGTATCGAACTAATCTTGGGCTGCGGAACCCTTGTACCAATATCATGAATGATTTTCTGAATGAATTATGAAAGGTTGACAGTCACGAACTAGCAATTTGTCAGCTCATTGTGCCGCGACGTTCAATGTATATTCTGAATGGGGTTAACGGGGTCATTTTGTAACATTCGATGCTTGGTGATTATGCGCTGCAAATGCTTGTCTCTATTGTTAACTCATTTTTTTACCCGGAATCTTTCTTGATTGTTCAACGATTGCCTCGATTTGAATTCGAATACGATATTAAAATTTTAGTAAAGCGGCTTTTATTTTAATTGCAGTAACGTAGGATTGGATGTAACGTGATGTGATTCAAAACACATGTTATAGAGATTATCTCTTAACCCTTTAACGCGCAGTGTTCCCGCTCTGGTAACACCCAACTCTGACGTTTGGACTGGTGCCAGTCGCGAAGAATAGATTGGATTTCTATAAAAATAGTGGCGAGTGACAGAGCTCCACGAGAATCCTTTACTTTTGAGCACGTAATCTCCCGTAAGAAAATGATCACGATTATTTTGAACAGCACTGACATCTGCTGAAAAATGGAAAAATGCATGCGAGAACAGCTGGATAGATGACCCAATGCTGAAAAAAGGGCAGCCGTTGCCATCGCTCGACTGAACGACAAGCAAGAGGGCGGACGATCGAAACGTTCATCGCGTGCCACAGATCTAGAGACCCCCCCCCCTTTTTTTTTGACGCAGCTGGTTGTTGAAGGCGAAGGTAATTTTATAAAGGAAACGCAGCTGCAAGGTAAAATGATGGAGGGGGGGACACAAATATAAGTTTTAAAAGCCGAAGGAAGGAAAAGCATGAAAATATAAATGAAAAGTGAAATAGTTATTTCAAAAATTGCTTAAATTATTTTCTGACTGATAGTAAATACATATTTTAATGAGATGGCATTTATTTAATATAAGTCAACGACATGGATTTTGCCGGCCCTAGAAATTTGCCGCGAGGGGCGGGCGCCCCCCTGCGTCCCCTACGCTGCGCCACTGTACACGAGATTTCTTTACTTTTTAGTACATCATTTCTCCTTAAAAATATCGGTTATTTGTAAAATAGATGTCAGGATTTGTTTTCATCAGTACCGGCACTTCCTGAGAACTGGAGAATGGGATGGAATTATACATCGGTATAGAAGAAAAAGTAGGTAGATTGCCAATGCCGAGAAAGGGCAGCCGTTGCCATGGCTCGATTTGACTACCAGCAGTAGGGCGGTCGATCGAATCGTGCCACATCGCGTGCCACAAAGCTGAAGAACACTTTTGACACAGCTTACGAAAATATCCTTCAGCTCTGTGGCACGCGATGGGCGATTCGTTCGACCGCCCTCTTGTGGTAGTCAAATGGAGCGATGGCAACGGCAGTCCTTTTCAACATTGGGAAATCGTTGCACTTCAAAAGGTTAAACCGTAAGTGATCGAATCATAAGCTTTCGGATGCTGCATTTCCCCCATTTTTTTAAACAACGGCTCAATGCTTACTAAAATGCAAAATTAGTTTTTAGACTGTACCTCATTTCCTATCCCTCATATTTGGAGGAAATGTTGCTATGTGTGTAATAAGGTTAAATTAAAAAAAAAAAAATCCCACGTCTCTGAGTGGAATAGTGACAGAGGTATTGAATGCACAGCTGCCAACCTTCCAAGAAAAAAAATAAGGAACACAGCACTTGGTCATAAAATCAGAAATAAGGAACACAGTGAGTGGTCATGAAATGTACCATTAAATATGCAATTAATAATCTTACATTAACAAAATTAAATTATCATGTGTATTGAGATGATGTGCATATATATAATCATTAATTTATAAAAATAAAATTAACTTTGCTTGTTTTCTACAATAGACTTAAATGATTAATGTAATAAATTCTTGAAAGAATAAGATAAATATCATTCAAATAAATTTATTGACTTATTTGATATATTTTGACAACTAAGCATAAATGCTTTGCCAAAAGCTGAAAATGTACACGATTTTCCCTTTTTTCTGTTAATTTTAAAAAATCCTTACACAGAAGCTGAAAAACGGAACAGTTTGGCTTGAATACGTATTTACGGAACAAATTTAAAAAAAACGGAACGAATCCGTATAAAACGGAACACTTGGCAGCTATGTGAATGTTAAAAATGACTGCTTATGCCACTCTGCCTTCTGTTTTGTCCGTTTTCAGGGAGGGGGGGTATTCACTTTAGGGACCCCACTATGAGTTGATAAAAGTTAAATAATGATCTCTTTGTTGTAAAATAGCAGCTGAGCGAATTCAAACTGGCTAAATGAACAGGCTCAGTTTCACCTGAGCCGATAGGTACTACGTTATGAAATGATCGATAACTAAGTCTTTTAAGGGGCCATCCACGCATTACGTCACGCTTCTAGAGATGTGATTTCAAACTATCATGGAGAATGTCAGAGAAATCGGTGTGGTTTAACTTGTACTAGAAATTGCCAAACATACATTATACGAAAAATCTAGGTAAAACAGGATTTTTAGGAGTGAAATGCTGCTGTCGAATGACCACTAACATAAACTAACGTCAGTTGAAAAGTAGCTTTATTTTTCTAACTTTAGAGACGTACCCTTAACATCGGGCCGTTGCTAAGCCCTTTTTTTAGGAATGGGGGTGGGGGGTGATCTGGTGATAAATTGCCAACTCAAATATTTGTATTTACCAACCTATTTATTTTTTAATGAATTATATTACCAACTTCTTACTTTTGCCATGTGTACCAGGAATGGTGAGTAAATTTTATTTTTTTAAAAATTTTTATTGCCCAGTTTGCCTACTAGGTATCTTAATTTTGCCAAGTGTAACAGAATTCGCAAGTGTTGGGGGGGAGGCTTCCCCCCAGGGACTGATTTACGGTGGGGCATTCGGGGCGCGTGCCCTGGGCCCCCGATTTTTAGGGGCCCCCAAAACTTCCTTTTATGTAATCATAATAGCTACTAAAATGATCTCTCAAGAGAAAAATTTCTGATTACTTCATTTCATCACAAATATTCAAAATTTTTAATTTAATGTAACTTGTAACGCTGAAAATTATGCATTCGATATTCGCAAATTCGTTCGGACACCTCAGCATGCTCCTCCTTTTATCTTTTCAAAGATGTGTGACGGCTGTCAATACCCATAAAAACATTTCAAAATCGAAAAATTCATATAAGTGGTATCTGTCGTGACATTTTACTGATTTGTAAATGTTTACGTATGGTTAACTTAGTAATGATAATTGGTTTTAAATTAAGTAATATTCTGCAGAAATATTTTGTGCAGGGCCCCCAAAAGTATCTGTGCCCTGGGCCCCCAAGTGTGTAGATCGGTCCCTGCCCCTTCCCCCTTTTTCTCACTTTAGCATGGGCCCTGCTTAGTACTTGGAAACAAATGCTAAATTTATTATCTTGTGATACCTTGGCCACGGTTCCCCTTAGAGACATGGGATTTTTTATTTACCTTCATAGACACAGAGCAATATTTTTGCAAACATGAGTGCCCCTTGAAAAAACAATTGTCGTATCTACAGCTATTCTAAATTGGACACATTTTTCTAATTGAAAGTGTGTTACGATCCATTGCGGTTTAACAGAGAATCGCTGTAACATCTCTTTTGAAACACCCGGTAAATTTTTGAACATTTCAGCTTAGAGAATTTACAAAGCCTATGCTTGACCCTTTGCAGCTCAATTTCCCCCCCAGGCACGCATCCAAAAAAACATTTTTTTTTGGGGGGGGGGGGTCCAAACAGTAAAAAAAAGCAGAATTTCACACAAAAATACTATATCATTACCATTTTAGTAACAAAAATCCAAATATCGGGGGGGGGGGATCCGGACCCCTGGACCTCCCCCCTAAATACGTCGTTGCCCCCCCCCCCGTCCATGTAGAATATCAACTGGACAGACTGCCGAACTCTGAAAAACTGCAACCTCTGCCACCTATCGATCGACCTAATTATCCGTTTAGCTTGCCTGTGAGCTAAAGAACTTTATTGACGCAGCCAAGGATTTAAAAAAAAAAAAAAAAAAATCTGGAGTGACTCCACTCGACTTTCCAAACACTTGATCCTTTGCCATGCGTTTAAATAAACTTCATTCAACCCAACCAAGACTTTTTAAAACATAAAAGGTAAAAAATTGACTGTGATTTTAAAAATCTTTAAAATAAAACCCAATACAACACTAGAACCCACCCGGGCTGGTTTTCCTTTTAAAGCCCGTTTTTTTTTTAAAAACACTGACATAAATACTCTTACTGTAATATTTCGCAACTTTTATGTTCTTTATTTCTTATGGAGTTTCTCTTTTTTTACTTCACCGTTCTGAAATTATCTACAAGACTTCCAAACAGTTAAAATGTTACTAACAGTCTTGACTCTCTAGGCTATTTCGCTTTTCTTTCGAAGCTAGTACTACAAACGTTTTGTTCACGTTGTATGCATTAGGTCGTCGTAAAGACTTTAATGGTTTCCAGAATGTTCGTTGCTTCATTCGCTCGCTTCGAATTAAAAAAAAAATGAACACAGTTATGGGTTTAAATAAACTTTCAAAAATGTATACCGATTGAAAAGTTAACATTTTTGCTATAGTTTGAATGGATTTTAAGTAAATCATAACGGGAGGAAAAAGCTTAGAGCGTAAAATTATGTTCTTAAGAACTCTTTATGAAAATTAAATTTTAGATCCCTTAAAATTATTTCCTTAAAACTCTCCAGCGAAGTAAACATTTTTATGGTTCTTCTTGGTTGCTTTTAACCTCAATAACTATACATCCATCGCCACAATGCCTAACCAGTGGCCGAGCGCATAGCGCTCTGAACTGGGAGACGGAAGGTGCCTGGTCGCGTCCGCCGACCTAACCGTTCGGAGTTTTCCGTGGTTTCCTCCGAAACTTAACGTAAATACGGGGTAGGACCCCTTAGAAAGACCCCCACGGAGGGCACCCCACCCATACGCTTAGATCCCACGTGTAGGTAATTGGCCATAATCCAAAAACAGCCATTGACACAAAACTTGTTAGTAATTCACTATTGGGATAAAGAAATTCCCGAAGTGGTAGCGCAAACCACAAAAGTATCAAATTATGGTTCAATCACAAATGTTGTGTGGCCGAGTGTGTACGTATGTATATATGTACTTTACTCTCATATCTCAAAAACTATTAGTTGTAGAGTGTCGAAATTTTATATTTAGGATTGTTGTAACATCGAGTTGTACCCCGTCCCTTTTTGATTGCAATCGACTGAATAATTTGCTGACTGGACGAAGGAAAAGAATTCTTATACATTAAGGTCTGTGGACATCTTCAATATATAATGGTATTTTCATTGTTTGGGCAGTTCTTGTTAAGTCCTCGATCTTGGCGAGTTTTGCCGAAATATCGCCAAGTTAGGCGGCAAAAATAATTTTGTATTTGATGTAGCTAAATGTTGCGATTTTTTTATTAGAAACTATTGTAACATATAATTTTGCATCTTTTTTCGGTTCCTATAATCAGCTGGGTCATTTATTCACAGGTTCGCCCAAAAGACTTTGAATACAATAAGGTCTATGGATACCTACCATTCATTAAAAGTATGTGTTCCATTCCTAATTTGGCAATGCTCAAAATCTCACAAACTATCTCAAGATTGGCGTCTTTTGTTAAAATATCGCTCAATCTCTAGCGAACTTGGCGATATCTCAAATGTTTGGCTAGAAATCGCTCAACTTTGGTATTATTGCAGTATTGTATCTCTTTCATACGAAACAAGTTTAGATGAAGTGCATCGAAAATATTTATGATGTTAATAGACAAGGATATCTATGTAGTGTCCACATCAGATTTTTTAAATCATTGTGACTTGGGAGTTTTTTATTAACCCTTTGAGGCTGTGCCAGCACAGCCACCTGTTGTCAAAAAAGGGTCTCTCAAACTGTGGCACGCGATGAACGTTCCGATCGTCTGTCCTCTTGCGGGTCGTTCAGTCGAGCGATGGCCACGGCTGCCCTTTTTTCAGCATGGGGGCCATCTATCCAGCTGTTCTCGCATTCTTCCCTTTTTCAGCAGATGTCGGTGCTGTTAAAATAATCTTTTGACGGGAAATGCGTGCTAAAAAGTAAAGGATTCTCGTGGAGCTCTGTCACCCGCCACTCTTTTGATAGAAATCCAATCTACTCTTCGTGACTGGCAATAGTCAAAACGTCCGAGTTGGGTGTTCCCAGAGCGGGAACACTGCGCGTTAAAGGGTTGAGTTTTTCTGTTTGCAAAAGAGCTTTCTATTTCTTATTGAAATCACGTCGTTATTCTGCGTATAATTAATTTTTTTCCCAACCGTCATTTTAGATTTTACACGCGTAATAATGCTCATTTATTTTTCTCAGTAAATTAATTAAAATTTCTCGCACAAAAGATACTCGTGTAACATAAATCGTTCAATAATGCTCTTTTTAAAAACTTCTGCTTTTCAAAAAGCGTTCTCTTTCGTTTTGTTACCATAGCGACCTTAAAAATTAGTTTTTAACTCACGTTGCCCCAGTAACAAAATTTTATTGGAATTAAAAGCGCAGGAGCTGAACAGGGAGCGCGGAGTTACTAATTTTTTTCTAGAATTTCAGTTCCCGTTTTTCCTCTTTTAAAATTGGACGATTCCCTGTAAAATTGGATCCCAAAATTGTTAACTATTTCTAATGGTAGATGGGATTTTTTAGCCGGATTCAAAACTTACGAAATCACCGGCAGGGCCCGATTAGGAAAAACAGGAGCCCCTGGCATGGATGAATTTTGGGGGGGCACCCATCCAGAGTTCACGATGGCTTTTTTTTAAAGTTTCGCCAATCCATTCGCCAAATTAGATTTCGCCGGACGTCATTAAGGAATGCAATTGCCAATATTTTCGCCAAATCGTATTTTCTTTCGCCAAACTAATTATCGCAATTATTATCGCAATTTGCGACGTTGGCGATCGACAGCTCGACAACTGTCCTCATCTATGAAATTTGTTTTTATTTTTCATAAAATTTTGATATTAAAAAATTTTTTTTCGGAAGAACATTTGAAATGGGGGGGGGGACCCTTTCGAGCCGGGGGCCCTGGGCCAAGTCCCGGTTGGCCCATGCGATAATGAGGCCCCGATCATCAGTTACTTTCTAAAGCGTAACTATTATGTCCGTGTTACTATTAAAGTGTATAGCTTGAAGACGTTTATCTGTCTCAAATGGCACATAATGAATGCTTACCAGAATTTATCAAAGAGTTGAATGCTTACCAGAATTTATCAAAGAGTTGAATGCTTACCACAATTTATCAAAGAGTTGAATGTTTACCACAATTTATCAAAGAGTTGAATGTTTACCACAATTTATCAAAGAGTTGAATGTTTAGAGGTTGTTGAACAAAGAGTACTCTCTCGACAAAGATCTTTGTATTATAGACATGGGCGCCGGCAGAATATTTCCCAGGGGGGGGGGCAAAAACTACTCCAAGGGAGGGGGGGAAGACTACTTCAACGTATGGTTACTATGTTGGAAAGAGCAAAAAAGCAAGGGAAAACACTGCATACGAAAATCCAGGAGGGGCATTGCCCCCCTTTGCCCTATGCTGCCGGCGCCCATGATTATTGATATTTATTTTACAGAGGTAGACAAAAGCAGGGGCGGCTCGACACGGTAATCAAGGTAGGCATCGCATCGGGGCGCCATTTCAAACAAAAAAAAACTCCTAAAATCTTGATCTAGCGCGCATAAAAGGGGCGCCTTTTTTAAGTTTGCAGAGGGGCACCACGTACCCTTGGGCCGCCCCTGTACAAAAGAGAACTTTGATTTATTTGCTTTAGTCCCTTTGCTCCTATCGTTGCAAAGGCACTGCAGGAGCCATTTCCTTTCCGTGCCCCTCGTAGCTTCCTGGTTTGGTTTTTTGCCATCGCACGACTTAACTACAGGCAAGATGGCGGATGATCGAAACGTTCATCGCGTGCCACAGATCGAGAGACCCTTTTTTGACTCAGCTGGCTGTGCCGCACAGCCATCTTACGTCAAAAAAGGGTCTCTCGATCGGTGGCACGCGATAAACGTTTCGATCGTCCGCCCTCTTGCGGGTCGTTCAGTCGAGCGATGGCAACGGCTGCCCTTTTTTCAGCATGGGGCCATCTATCCAGCTGTTCTTCGCATTCTTCCATTTTTCAACAGATGTCAGTGCTGTTAAAAAGAATCGTGACCATTTGTTTACGGGGAAATGACGTGCTTAAAAGTAAAGGATTCTCGTGGAGCTATGTCCCCCTCAACTATTTTTATAGAAATCCAATCTATTCTTCGTGACTGGCAACCGTACAAACGTCAGAGTTTGGGGTTCCCAAAGCGGGAACACTGCGCTTTAAAGGGTTAATTTAAATACATGTATTATTCGTGGTTCAGCAGAAGAAAATAGTTTATTTGATTAAATGCGTGGGACACCCCCATAGCCGAGAGGATTAGAAAATAGACACATGGCGGCTGAAGTGTGAAATTCTCGTGTCCGAGCCTATCCAACGGCTGTCGATCTAATGGTCAAGAGTTTGAGCCGGTTTTCTCCACATGTAACGTGAATACGTGTTAGAATCCCTTAAAAGTCCCCCTGCGAAGGCATTCCTCCCGTAGGTAGATGCCTTTCGTATAATCGTTTTGCAAATAGGACGAAAACTGTGCGTCAGTTTCTCACGCAATTTTTTAACCCTTTAACGCGCAGTGTTCCCGCTCTGGGAACACCCAACTCGGACGTTTGGACTGTTGCCAGTCACGAAGAATAGATTGGATTTCTATAAAAGTAGTGGCGAGTGACAGAGCTCCACGAGAATCTCCTTTACTTTTGAGCACGTCCTTTCCCGTCACAAAAGGGTCACGATTATTTTTAAACGGCACTGACATCTGCTGAAAAATGGAAGAATGCGAGAACAGCCGGATAGATTGCCCAATTTTGAAAAAAAGGGTAGCCGTTGCCATCGCTCGACTTCACGACGACCCGCAAGAGGGCGGACGATCGAAACGTTCATCGCGTGCCGCCGATCCAGAGACCCTTTTTGGACGCATCTGGCAGTGCGGCACAGCCAGCTGTCGTCAAAAAAAGGATCTCTAGATAGATCTGTGGCACGCGATGAACATTTCGATCGTCCGCCCTCTTGCGGGTCGTGAAGTCGAGCGATGGTAACGGCTGCCCTTTTTTCAGCATTGGGAAAGGGTTGCGCCTCAAAAGGTTAACTTGGAACGCCACCTTTTGGACAACTGTAAAATAAGTCCGGCTAGTTCAGTTTAATCTCCCGTTTATTTCACCTAGGTGTCTTTCAGACGAAGTAATACTGAAACTTAAGACGACGGTGACATTTTTTTCCCCCATACATAAATAACATTTTTTCTATACATAATTTAAATTAACATACAAAATTTAACATCTGACATTTTTTTCCTTTACGTAAAATGCATTTTTACTTTCCGAACATGTACCCTGTAAGGAAAGTATTGTCATCATGAAAAAATTCGACTTCGAGATTTGGGTGTTTTGACACGTTTTGAGGGCTTCTGAATCCATTTATGCTATTTTTACGAGATGTATGTATGTATGTGTGCGTGTGTATGTGTGTTTGTGTGTATGTGAGTGAACACATGTATATATGTTATAAACCACCGTTGCAAGACCGGTATTGATTTCGGTGTGTATAGGACTTATAGTTTTTCTACAGGGCTACGACAAAGATTTCTTTTACATTATGGCCTATGGGGGGAATTTCTTGAAAGTGCGCTAGCGTTTAAACTATCCATTCGATGGAGCTCCAATTCGGTATACATGTTATAAACCACCATCCTAAGACCGGTATTGATTTTGGTGTGTATAGGACTTATAGTTCTCCTACAGGGCTACGACAAAACTTTCTTTTATGTTATGGCATAATGGCATATGGGGAGAAATTCTTGAAAGTGCGCAAGCGTTTAAACGGTGCATTCGATCGAGCTTCCATTTGGTATATATGTTTGAATGATTCATCGATTCAAATTTATTTAAATGCTTGGTCATGATCTTCATCGTAAGTGTTCGGAAAGTCGAGTGGAGTCACTCCAGATTTTTTTCCTTTACGTAAACTACATTTTTTTTTTTTTAACATAACATTATGACGGAATGCAATCCTAGGTCGTAAAAAAAAAGAAAAACGTGAGAAAGAGATCTGAAAAGTAACTGCAATAATATAGTAATATCGCAATATGTCAGAAAAAGAGAACAGTTGACGCCTTCTGCAATTAATTTATTACAAGAAAAGCGGATATTTTCCGCCATTACGTACATTCCATCGTGTGACAGATGAAATGAATCTCGAACGCAGACTCGTCGCTCCTATAATCTCGAACGTAGTTATCCAAGGTACGAAAAGGGATTTCATTAGGGGTGACACGTGTCACATTTTTAACGTCGTTTGGAAAATATTTCGCTTCAGAATGGTGAACCTATCGAGCTTTTTATGAGTAAGCACGGCGTTCGGTGAGAGAACATTCATTAAAATTCGAAGTTCGAACGAAATGAACGTATCATGCATGAACCACTGAAAAGGTAATTGCAGAGAAACGGTCTACAGTGCTTTCAGTGAATTTTTTTTTAAATTTTTCTTTTCTTTCCCCTTTTCGTTTTCTCTCTCTATATTGCATCTTTTTAAAATTAATTTTTCGCATTCAAGAACAGATTAACCCTTTAACGTGCAGTCGTTTTGACCAGGCGCGTAGCCAGGAAAATTATTCGGGGGGGGGGATATGAACTTATATTTGTATAAATAGATGGAATTTCATCACTAATCCAAATATTTCGGGGGGGGGATATATCCCGATATGCCCCCCCTGGCTACGCCCCTGGTTTTGACTGTTGCCAGTCACGAATAGATTGGATTTCTATCAAGAGTGGCGGGTGACCTAGCTCCACGAGAATCCTTTACTTTTGAGCACGTCCTTTCCCGTCAAAAGATTGTTTTTAACAGCACTCGCATCTGCTGAAAAATGGAAGAATGCGAGAACAGCCGAATCGATGGCCCCCATGCTGTAAAAAGGGCAGCCGTTGCCATCGCTCCACTGAACGACCCTCACGAAGCAGACTGGCCAGTCTGCATGAAAAAAAAGGGTCTCTCGATCTGTGGCTCGCGGTGAACGTTTCGATCATCCGCCCTCTTGCGGGGTCGTTCAGCCGAGCGATGGCAACGGCTGCCCTTTTTCCAGCATTGGGAAACGGTTGCCCCTCAAAGGGTTAAATGGATGTGTATGGGAATCTTTCCAACTAACCGTCCGTACCCACAAAATAGCACGAATCCGTCGCTGACCGCATTTAAGATGACACTTCCTATTAGTCGCTTGGAAGTGGGTGTGGGGGGGGGGGTGAAATAGGTCGTAATCTAGTAGTTGGTCATCAGGTCCTGGCACGGCTGCTTCCTGTTGTTGTTTTGGATCGAAACATCCCATTTTGCCATTGTACCAGGGTACGAGGGTGTCTTGAAATCTTGACCACCTCAAATGAAGAAAGCAAGTAGGAGCCCAAAGACCAATACGATAGCCAGATAGGGGTTAGAGATGAGTTCGGGCTCATTTTTTGAAGCCCGAGCCCGAGGACTTTTAATCCGAGCCCGCCCGAGCCTGAGCAATATTATTTAAGTCGGAGCCCGAGCCCGAAATTTCAGTTAACCCTTTGAGGCGCAACCCTTTCCCAATGCTGAAAAAAGGGCAGCCGTTGCCATCGCTCGACTGACGCGCACAGCCAGCTGCGTCAAAAAAGGGTCTCTAGATCTGTGGCACGCGATGAACGTTTCGATCGTCCGCCATCTTGCTGGTCGTTCAGTCGAGCGATGGCAACGGCTGCCCTTTTTTCAGCATTGGGCAATCTATCCAGTTGTTCTTCGCATTCTTCCATTTTTCAGCAGACGTCAGTGCTGTTAAAAAGAATCGTGACCATTTTTGTTACAAGAAATGACGTGAAAGTAAAAGATTCTCGTGGAGCTCTGTCACCCGCAACTATTTTTATAGAAATCCAATCTATTCTTCGTGACTGGCAGCAGTCCTAACGTCAGAGTTCGGTGTTCCCAGAGCGGGATCACTGCGACTTAAAGGGTTAAAGATTAAAAAAAAAAATCCAATGACTTCATTGATAGAATACAATGAATTTTGCCGTTTGTGCCAATGAAAGACAAATAGAGTTGCAAACTCTCAATGCACTTTCTATATTTATCCATATGTTTATCCAATAATGTGGGATATCATGACTCACTAATGAATAGAAGCCGCTGTTCTGAAATAGCCAGAGCTTCTAAGCGCCAGAGCCGCTATTTTTTAATAAGTCCAGCCAACTCCGGTTATAGTGAACCCGGATAGAGTGAACCATCGGCTATGGTGAACGCAAACCATGAGTCCCGATTCAAACACAATATCTCTATCCATCATGAAGACACTTGGGTTTTAGTGAACTTCGGATAGAGTGGACGAAATTGGAGGGTCCCCAGAGGCTGACTATAACCGGAGTTGACTGTACTTTTATTTTCCTCATGAATCGCTTTTTAAAATCTGTTTCAAAGAGTCTATTCAATAAAGGAGAAATTTTTCACGAGCCCGAGCCCGAACGCAATTGTGAATTACAGAGCCCAGTTCGGGCCCGGGCTCGGGCTTTCGGGCTCATCTCTAATAGGGGTGTACATACTTTTTTTGTCCCAAAATGTAGAACATTTCATTCCCTCTCCTTCATCAAGCTTTTTGAGTTAATAAACACGCCACACGGTGTTCGGTGAGAAAATTAGTGAAAAGTTGAAACCGAATGAATGTTTTATGAGCCATTAAAAATGAAATTGAAGCACTGCCCCAAGTAGCACAATGAGTCCAAAAGACGTTTAAAACACGTTTTTTAACGTAAAAAAACGCGTTTCCAACGTGTTTTTTAACATCAAAAAACGCGTTTCCAACGTAATTTGAACGTTTTTACTTTCCGAACATGTACCATGTAAGGAAAGTATTGTAATCCTGAAAAAATTCGACTTCGAGATTTTGGTGTTTTTACACGTTTTGAGGTCTTCTGAATCCATTTATGCTATTTTTACGAGATGTATGTGTGTGTGTTTCTGTGTATGTGAGTGAACACGACAGCTCCTGAACGAAGCATTCCATTGAGCTCAAATTGGGAATATATGTTCTAAACCACC
The DNA here is from genome assembly GCA_038373885.1 of Cheiracanthium punctorium. Classification (NCBI taxonomy): domain Eukaryota; kingdom Metazoa; phylum Arthropoda; class Arachnida; order Araneae; family Cheiracanthiidae; genus Cheiracanthium; species Cheiracanthium punctorium. The sequence continues at coordinate 234,055 of JAWZYV010011990.1, forward strand.
GTTGCAAGACCGGTATGTTATTTTGGTGTGTATAGGACTTATAATTTTTCTGCAGGGTTACGACAAAGATTTCTTTTACATTATGGCCTATGGGGGAAATTCTTGAAAGTGCGCTAGCGTTTAAACGGTACATTCGATTGAGCTCAAATTGGGTATATAGGTTATAAACCACCGTCGCAAGACCTGTATTGATTTTGGTGTGTATAGGACTTATAGTTTTTCTACAGGGCTACGACAAAGATTTCTTTTACATTATGGCCTATGGGGGAAAAATTTTGGAATGTGCGCTAGCGTTTAAACGATACATTCGATTGAGCTTCAATGTGGTATATATATTTGAATTATTCATCGATTAAATATTATTTAAATGCTTGGTGATGATCTTAATCGTAAGTGTTCGGAAAGTCGAGTGGAGTCACTCCAGATTTTTTGAACTAGTTGTGCTACTAGGGTGTGGACTGCTTCTCTCCAGTGAGTTTTCCCCCTTTTTTTTTCGTAGTTTCGCTCTCTCCATGCTATCATTTAAAATCAATTTATCGGCATTTGAGATGACATTTTAAATTTCATATGAATCAATCGGAGGTGGAAGTGGTGGTTGGAATACTTGGCCTATGAAGTTATCAGGTCCTAGAACATCTGCTTCAACTTGTGCTGGATCGAAACACATTACATTTTGATATTTATTTACAATTTTTGTCATTTTAGAAAGGCACTCAAAGAATTGTGTAACATTTTGACCACCTCTAACGAAGGGGAGCAAATAAGGGAGGGGCCCAAGCCTCGAGCCAGATCGATGGAGGGATGCGCATAGGCGTAGCGTCGTAAAAGGGACACGTGCCCCCTCAATCTGTTCTAAAAATCTTTTTTTTTTTTTTTTTTAACATCTGTTTCTAAATACTAGAAAATTTTCTCTGAAGACCACCGAGGACATGCGGTGTACGTGCACGTTAAGACGTCATCACACTCGCTTAAAATCCCAGCAACTTTCTTTGCCGAACCATTTCGAGACGGGGTTTTCTCTATCGTTACCTGGACGACGGCGATCTCCAGTCCATGAACAGTGGATTTAAAAGTTGTTCGTCTAAAAATGCGTGCGTCATTATTTCCCATTTTTCAACGAGTCATTTCCGTATTCCTTGCAAACGTTTTACAAGGGGCATTCAAAAATTAAGTTACACTTGTTCCTCCACGGATGGCAACATTGCGAAACAGGACCGAAGCTTGCGCAGACGATCGTCCAGTTCCACGGCTTCCAACGGTTGCCATTTCATTCGGATTGTGACAACCGTTGGTCAACTGGAACGTTGGCGCGTCAACTGGAAGCTTACTCCAACGTTGAAGTACGCGGGATAGTACGTTTTTTGTGTGCAAAACGCAATTCTGCAAATGGAAGAAATAATTTTTGAGAATGTGCTCTGTTAGTACCAAGAGATTCTCGTTAGTACCGCATCCGTTACGGACATAAGGACAGTTGAAATTGGCGGGCTGGCGGAATGCAAATTTAAAAATCCAAGATCTATCCGGTTCTTTAACCCCAGCATACGAGCCTCTTTCGGTGTGTTATACGAACACGGTCACAATTTTTCCACCTTGTTATACGAATCCGTCTTCCGTGAATCCGTGCTATGACGAGGTCTGCTGTACTTAACACCTACGGGCATTTTTACAGTGAGCAGTAAAAGAGTCGTCCTCGATTGTAGATTCTATTGTTGGTGATTAACCCTTTAACGCGCAGTGTTCCCGCTCTGGGAACACCCAACTCGGACGTTTGGACGGTTGCCAGTCACGAAGAATAGATTCGATTTCTATAAAAATAGAGGCGAGTGACAGAGCTCCATGAGAATCCTTTACTTTTTAGCACGTCCTTTCCGGTCAAAAGATTGTTTTTAACAGCACTGACATCTGCTGAAAAATGGAAGAATGCGAGAACAGCCGGATAGATGAAACCGCACAGCCAGCTGTCGTCCAAAAAGGGTCCTCTCGATCTGTGGCACGCGATGAACGTTTCGATCGTCCGCCCTCTTGCGGGTCGTTCAGTCGAGCGATGGCTTTTTTATCAGCATTGGGAAAGGGTTGCGCCTCAAAGGGTTAACTCTAGTACACGAGCCTCTTTTAGTGTGTTATGTGAACACGGTCACAATTTTCCCACCTTGTTATACGAATACGTCTTGCATGAATCCTTGTTATAGGGAGGGTCTTCTGCATACGTAACATCTACAGGTGTTTTGCAGTGAGCAGGAAGAGTTGTCCTCGATGGTACTTTCTATTGTTGGTGATTAAGAAAAAGTGTCTTATTGGCTCCAGCATCTTCTCTTGGATCTTGACGAAGACACTGCGAGAGTGATTCCTCTTCCATTTTCGTCGTTGCGCCCCTTCATGGATGTTCGAATAGGCCCCTGCAGGCTGCGAACTGAACATTTTCTCCAGGGGGGGACATTTGAAAGAAAACGTTCTCCAGGGGGGGACACTTGAAAAGGAAAAGGAGGGAAGGTGTAAATGCTTCGCCGACACGTGTGGGAACTGACTTATATTCAAACAAAAGTCATCGATTGTTTGTTCTATGAAATCACAGATACACAAGTTACATACAATGTACCTGTATTGGAAGCCACCCTTGAGGGTTTTTAGCTTAGAAAAGAGACGAAATTTTAAGGCAGTCGCCTTAGAGTATAGTAACAAACGATAACATACAACCTTCATTTTGACTTCTTGACTTCAATCCCAAATCTTCACTCACCAGTTTAACATTTCTTCAGCAGGGGATCAATAGTGTCCCTGGCAGGGATCCATTCATATTTCTATAGCCAGGGATATTACATTTTTCAGCTGGGGACGATCCCCGGCATCCCCCCCCGTCCATTCGCACCCTGGGCCCCTGCGAGCGAGGGTTTTTGCGAACCAGGACATCCATGTGTCGCCAGGCATTCACACATTCATGCCGGGAAGCAACGATGGAAACACAGAAGGGAAATCGTTGTCAGTGTAACGATGGGATGAAGGCAGATTCAGAATTCCTTAATCGAAAACGTCCCAACATTTTGCATATCATGTGCCATTTTTACTTTCCGAACATGTACCATGTAAGGAAAGTATTGAAATCATGAAAAAATTCGAATTCGAGATTTGGGTGTTTTTACACGCTTTGAGATCTTCTGAATCCATTTATGCTATTTTTACGAGATGTATGTATGTATATGTGTGTGTGTGTGTGTGTGTGTGTGTGTGTGTGTGTGTGTGTGTGTGTGTGTGTGTGTGTGTGTGTGTGTGTGTGTGTGTGTGTGTGTGTGTGTGTGTGTGTGTGTGTGTGTGTGTGTGTGTGTGTGTGTGTGTGTGTGTGTGTGTGTGTGTGTGTGTGTGTGTGTGTGTGTGTGTGTGTGTGTGAGAGAGAGAGAAAAAAAAAAAAAAAAAAAAAAAAGATAGCTCCTGAACGGAGCATTCCATTGAGCTCAAATTGGATATATATATGTCAAACTACCGTCGCAAGACCGGTATTGATTTGGGTGTGTATAGAACTTATAGCTTTTCCACAGGGCTTCGACCAAGATTTCTCTTACATTATGGCCTATGGGGGACATTCTTGAAAGTGCGCTAGCGTTTAAACGGTAGATTCGATGGAGCTCCAATTGGGTATATATGTTATAAACCACTATCTTAAGACCCATATTAATTTGAATGTGTATAGGACTTATAGTTTTTCTATAGGGCTGCGACAAAGATTTCTCTTACATTATGGCCTATGGAGGGACATTCTTGAAAGTGCGCCAGCGTTTTAACGGTAGATTCGATTGAGCTCAAATTGGGTATATATGTTATAAACCACCGTTGCAAGACCGGTATTGATTTTGGTGTGCATACCGGACTTAATAGGGTCTTTTCTACAAGGACCTTACTTCGATCAAATTAATCATATTACATGTTTTTAAGATGCTTAGGCACTAATGGCCCATATGGTCTGATTGGGAGAAATTCCTTGACACAACGTGCACAAGAGTGTTATTAAACGGTAGCAGAATCGTCGATTGAAGGTTTCACATTCTGGATCATCTAATCTGTAAGATTTGATAAATGGGGTATCCTCATGCGACTCATAAATTCTACTCTATTTCTACACTTTGCACACATCACCGTTCCTACGGTGTTGTTGTTGAAAATCAACTGCTGGAACCGAGAGATATAAACTGTATCTATAATCACGAATAGAATATTCATACATATATACCAAATCGATACTCTCATATCGATTGCTCCGTTTACAACGCTTGATTTGCACTTTCACGGAATTTTCCCCAGATGCCATTATGCCCTAACATTAAAAGAAATTTTTGTCGTAGTCCTGGTAGATAGACAAGACGCTATAATTCATTATTGCACTCCACCAAAAATCAAATACGGTCTATGCCAAACTCGGTGGTTAATATAACATAGATACCTTTATTTGAGTCAATCGAATCTAGACGTTAATAACGATGGCGCACTGTCAAGAAAGTCCTACCATAGGGGGGGGCCAGAACTGCTAAGAGATATTATAACTCTTTGTCCGGCAGCCCTATAGAAGAGAACTTTAGACCTATTATCATCGATTCAAATTAATATGGGTCTTAGAAGTTAGTGGTTTTTAACATATTTACCTCAAGTGGTGGCCTTATTTTTTTCTTCCATCGAATCCCGTTTATAACACACGCTAGACGCATCTATTCAAGAATGCTCCCCCATTAGGCCATAATTGTAAGAGACATTACTTCCGGTTCGAAGCCCTGTGGAGAAAAACGAATAAGTCCTATACACACACCAAACATCAATACCGGCTTCTTGCCGACCGGTGGTTTAGACCCTATATATCCAATTTGAGCTCTCAATCGGAATGCTCCGCTTCAGGAGCTATCGTGTTTTTTTATTTTGTTTTTTTTTTTTTCTTCCTCTCTCTCTCACCCACCTACACTCACACACACAACACACCCCACACTACACACACACAACACACACTCACACACACACACACACACAACACACACCACTACCACACACACAAACACACACACACACACACACACTACACATCACACAACTACACACACACACACACCACCACTCACCACCAATCCACACCCACACACACCCACACCCCACCCCAACCCATACTACACACATACATCTCCAGTAAAAATAGCATTAAATGGATTCAGCGAGCCCTCCAAGCAGTGTATAGACAAACACACAAACTCTCGGAAGTCGAATATTTTTCATGATTTCTCAATACTAACCTTACATGGTACATTGTATCAAGGAATAAGTAAAAAAAGGGACATGATATGCAAAATGTTAGGGAACGTCTTTCGATTAAGGAATTTCTGAATCTGCCTTCATTCCATCGTTACATGACATACGATTTCCCTTCTTGTTGTTGCCATCGTTTGCTTCCGGCATGAGAATGTGTGCATTGCCTTGGGCGAACATGGAATAGTCCTGGTTCGCAAAACCCTCGCTAGCAAGGGGACCAGCGCTGCTCTGAATGGACGGGGGGGGATGCCGGGATCGTCCAGCTGAGAAAAATGGTAAATATCATGGCTATAGAAATCTATGAAGATGAGATCCTCCGGGACACTATTGATCCCCTGCTGCTAGAAATGTTATAATGGTGATGTGAAGTATTTTGGGTATTGAATGTCAAGAGATAGTTACATAATGAAGGTCTGTCTGTTCAGTCGTCTTGTTACACATTTACTCCTAAGGCTGTCGGCCTTAAAAATTTCATGTCTCTAATTTTACTAAGCTATAAAAACCCCTCACGAGGGTGGCCCTTCCAATAAGGTACTTTGTATCGTAAACTTGTGTGATCTCTACCAATGTGATTTATCATAAGACACAAATAGATCACAATCGATGACTTTCTGTGTGGAATATAATAAGTCCCAGATTGATTCCCACAGTGTCGGAGAAGCATATACTAACACTTCCTCCTCACTCCTTATTTCCTTTTCTAAGTGTCCCCCCTGGAGAATCGTTTCTCTTTCAGAACATGGTCCTCCCCATGAGAGAAAAACCTGTTCAGTTGCAGACTGCAGGGGCCTATTCGAACATCAATGAAGGGACGCAAACACGACCCGAAAATAGCGATAGAGGAAATCACTATCGCAGTGTCTTCTGCTCAAGAACCAAGAGCAGATTGTAATGGGAGCTAATAAGACACTTATTCTTAATCATCCAACAGATAGAAAAGTACCCATCGAGGCCCACTTACCTGCTCTCTGGCAAAAACACTGTAGTTGCTAACGTATAGCAGAATAGACTCTCCCTATAACAATGGATTCTCATGCAAGAAGTATTCGTATAACCAAGGTGGAAATAGTGGACCGTGTTCTCACACCACTCTACTACTCACTCAAAATGGAAGCTCCAGTGTAATAGAAGTTAACCCTTTCGTGGCGCAACCCTATTCCTCCCATCAAGGATCGTTAATAAAAGCCATCTCGCTCTCGGAAATCGAACGACCCGCAACGTATGGGCGGGACACCGATACTGAAACCGTTCACAGTTCGCGTGCCCTCAAGATCCGACTGAGTGAAACCCTGTTATTGAGCACTCGACAGCTGGCACCCCCGGCTCACCTGACGGTTTCTCCCACCCAATCTCAAACTGTGCCTGCCTCTCCTGTCTCGCAATTCATGTCCAATTTTTCAGTCAGATGTCCAGTGCTGCAGTCTATATATAACAATCTTCTTGACGGAAAAGGAAGTGTCTAAAAAAGTCCTCAAAGGATTCTCATCGCGTTGCTCCTGTCACTCGACAACTATATTCTGTTATATGAAATCACGAACATCCTAATTCTTCGATCGACTGGCAACAGTCCTAATAACGTATCACGGGGATGGGTTGTTACCAGAGACGGCGGAACAACAGCGCGCATTTAAAGGGTTAATTCACATACAATAGAATCTACAATCTAGATGGACGACTCTTATACTGCTCAATGTAAAAATGCCTCGTAGGTGTTAAGTACAGCCAGAACCTCGTATAGCACGGATTCACGGAAGACGGATTCGTATACAAGGCTGGTAACAAAAATTGTGACCGTGTTGTAATAACACATCCGAAAGAGGTGTATGCTGGGGGATAAAGAACGAGATAGATCTTTGATTTTTAAATTGCATTCCGCTAGCCGCACATTTGCAACCTGTCCTTATGTTCCGTAACGGAATGCGGTATAACGGAGATTAATATCTTTGTCTTACACGAGCCACATTTCTCTCAAAAATTATTTCTTCCACTTCTGCAGAAACATTGCGCTTTCTGACCACAACAAAAAAAACAGTACTATCCGCAGTACTGTCAACGTATGGAGTAAGACTTTCCAGTTGAGCGCCAAACGTATCAGTTGACCAACGTTGCTTCAACAATCCGGCAATGATACATGGCAACCGTTGGACGCCGTAGGAACATGGACGATTAGTCGTGCGCAGCTTACGGTCCTGTTTCGCCACATGTGCCAACACCGTGGAGGAACAAGTGTAAACTTAATATTTTGCATGCCTCTTGTTAAAAGTTTGCAAGAGGATTAACGGAAAATGGACTCGTTTTGAAAAATGGGAAATATGACGCACGCTTTTTTAGATCGAACAATCTTTTAACATCCTACTGTCATGGACTGGAAGATCGCACGTCGTCAGGTACCGATAGGAAAATCACCACCGTCTCGGAAATGGTTCGGCAAAGAATAGTTGCCTGGGAATTTTAAGAGCGTTTTGTTGACGTCTCTTTAACGTGACACTCTGTACTCACCGCATGTACTCGGTGGTTCTCAGAGAAAATATTTTCTAGCTATTTAGAAACCGATGTTAATAAAAAGAAAAAAAAAAAAGATTTTTAGAATCTGAATGAGGGGAACGTGTTCCCTCCCTTTTACCGAAGCTTACGCACTATGCGCATTCCCTCCATCTCGGATCATTGGCTCGCGAGGCTTGAAGACCCTCCTCCTCTTATTTGCTCCCCTTTCGTTAGAGGTGTTCAAAAATGTTAACAATTCTTTGAGTTGCCTTTTAATAATGACAAACAAAATTGTAAATAAATTATAAAAATGATATGTGTTTCGATCCAGCCACAAGTTGAACAGATGTTCTAAGGACCCTGATAACTTCATAGGCTCAAGTATTCTCTACATTTCCACCACTCTCCCACCTCCGATTTGATTCTTATGAAATTTAAAGAAATGTCATCTAATTATGCGATAAATTGATTTTAAATGATAAGCATGGAGAGAGCGAAAAACTACGAAAAACAAGGGGGCAAAAAAAAAACTCCACAGGAAGAGAAGCTAGTCCACACCCTAGTTGGCAAACTAGTTCAAAAAATCTGGAGGTGACTCACTTGTTCGACTTTCGAACACTTACGATAATTATCAGATCATCACCAGCATAGAATAATATTTTAATCAGATGAATATTCAAAGCTTATTTCACTCAATTGTAGCCTCATCGAAATGTCTACGTTTACAATGCTAGTCGCACAATTCCTCTAACAATTTTTCCCCAGAGGGCCATACAAATGCGTTTTAGAAAAAGAAATCTTATGTAGTAGATGGTAGAGAACTACATCTATATAGTCCCTATACAATCACCCAATAATTCTAATACAGGTTTGCGACGGTGGTTTATAAACCTATATACCAATTTGTGCTCTCAATCCGAATGTACCGTTCTAAAACGTAAGCGCACTTTCTAGAATTTCCCCAATTAAGGCCCTTAATGTATAAAGAAATTCTATGTCGGAACCACTGCAAGAATAAATTATCAAGATTTCCTATTACACACCAAAATAACATTATCCGGTCTTGCAACGGTGGTTTCAGAACAATACAATATTCCCCAATCTTGAGCTCAAAGGATAGATTGCTTTCGTTCAGGAGACTGTCGTGTTCACTCAACAAATTACACAGCACCACACAAACTACAATCTCGTTAAAAATATAGTCCCTAAAAATGCTGATTCAGGAAGAACTTCAAAGCGCTTGTATATAATAAACACAAACATCTCGAAGTCGAATTTTTTCAGGATTCACTTCAATAACTTTCCTCTTACATGGTACATGTACGGAAATGTAATAAAAAAACGGTAAACTAACCGTTGGAAACTGCGTAATTTATTTGATTGCCTTATATAAAAGACAACGTTGAGAAAACGCGTTTTTGTTTATCTACGTTAATAAACAAAACGTGCTTTTTTTCAATTAAACGTATCTTTTGGCATCATTGTGTACTTGGGGCAGTGCTTCAAATTTCATTTGTTAATCGGCTCATAAAACATTTCTCATTCGCGGTTTCAATTTTCACTAATTTCTTACACCGAAAACCGTGTGGCGTGGTTGTATTAACTCAAAAAGCTTGTTGTAAGGAGGGGGAATTGGGAATGTACTCACATTTTGGGGACAAAAAAATATGTACTCCACTTTTAGAGATGAGCCCGAAAGCCCGAGGCCTGGCCCGAACATGGGCTCTTTATTCACAACAATTGCGTTCGGGCTTCGGGCTCATCGTGAAGAACATGTCTCCTCTTTATCGAATTAGACTCCTTGAAACAGATATTAATAAGGGATTCAATGACGGAAACTAAGCAGCTACAGCTCCACTCCCGGGTAAGAGTCATGCACTCTTGGGGACCCTCCAATTCTCGTCCACGTCTTTATCCGAAGTTCACTTAAACCCTCAAGTGTCTTCTACGATGGATAGAGATATTTGCTGTTTGGAATCGCGGGACTCGTGGTTTGCGTTCACCGTCTGGCCGATGGTTGCGACTCTATCCGGGTTCACTATAACGGAGTTGGCTGGTATACTTATCTAAAAGAAAATAGCGGTCCTCTGGGCGCCTTGAGAAGCTCTGGCTATATTCAGAACAGCTCGGCTTCTATTCCTTCGATGAGTAGTCATTGATATCCCACATTATTAGGATTAAACATATGGATAAATATCGAAGTGCATGAGAGTGTTGCAAACTCTATATTGTCTTTCATTGCACAAGACGGCATAAATTGTCATTGATATTTATAAATGAAAGTTTCATTTCGATTATTTTTTTCAATCTTTAACCATCTTTAAGTCGCAGTGATTCCCCGCACTGGGAAACTCAATACCACGAAACTCTGACGTTAAGCTGCTAGCCTCTGTCTCACGAAGAATAGATTTGGATTTCTCTATAAACATAGTTGCGGGTGACAGAGCTCCACGAGAATCCTTATACTTTTTGCACGTCCATTTCCGTAAAAAACTGGTCACGATTCTTTTTAAACAGCACTGACAGTCTGCTGAAAAATGAGAAATGCGAGAACAGCTGGATAGATTGCCCCAATGCTGAAAAAGAGGGCAGCCGTTGCCATCGCTCGACTTAACGACCAGCAAGATGGCGGACGATCGAAACGTTCATCGCGGGCCACAGATCTAGAGACCCTTTTTTGACGCAGTGGTCCTACTTCCCAGCGTGCGCGTCAGTCGAGCGATGAGCACGAGTGCCCTATTTTTTTCAGCATTGGGAAAAAGGGTTATGACGCCACTTTTCAAAAGGTCTTTGTCTAAACTGAATTTTGAAGAATTAGGCGGGCTCGGCGCGGGACCCGAGGGCCGACGGCTACTCCGCGCCAAGGGCTACGCCCGGGCCGTCTACCAATATAATCGTTTAACATTCGTCCACGATAGGCACGACCCGGAGGTACATCCGGGGCCTACCTACACGAGGGCAACCAAACAGCGCGCAACATTGATATCCCCACGGTACCCCCGGGCACACCCCGCGAACCCCCGACGACCATCAGAATCCTCCACAGTCACTCCTCTAGGGCCTGGGCTTCCCGGCAGCTCTATTCCCCCCACCCTCCCCCCACCCCCCCCCCCACCCCCCCCACCCCCCCCCCCCCCCCACCCCCCCCCCCCCCACAATAAGCAAGACAGGGCTCGAGACACCCAAACAAAAAAGATCCGAGTGACCTCCTCGACGGAGTTTGGGCACCGCGAAGGGGGGGCCGTAGCTGTCTTTTAGTCCCTACCCCCCCACCTCACCAGAGTCGTGGAGCCAGGCAACTTGCCCTTCCTATACACCTCCACATAAAGCGCGCCGGCCATATACCAGGCTCTCATGAGGCTCGGCAACCCCCCCGTCTCCTCTTAAAGGCCCACAATAAATGAACACCGCCCTAGCCTCTCCGAGGCCCCTCCTTCCTCAAGCCAAGCGAGTGTTCCCCGCCGCTCTCACTATCCACCGAGCTGACCCTCTCACTACCTCGTAAATAAAAATTATTGCTCGGGACTATAACGGAATTAAAGGCATCTCGCGAAATGTAAAAAAGTCTCGGGCTGGGCTTTCATTTTTCTATTTGTCATTAAAAAGGAGCCCGAACATCTCATGCGCTTCTATATAAACCCCTATCTGGTCTAGACAGTATGCGGTCTTATTCTTCTTGCACCTTAAACTTTATATTCCTTTGGGCTCCTACTTTGCTTTACTTCATAATTGAGGCGGTCTCAGATTTACTTAGCACCTCTGGTCATGTGCCTGTCTACGACCCCTCCCATACCTGGACACAACCTCGTACCCTGGTACTACTCACTCTAATATGGCTCTCACTAAAATGGATCGTTGGCAGATTCCCAACACACTCAACTCACACATACACAGGATCACGGACTCTGCACTGCATCCAAAAATCAACTAACAGAGGCCAAGTAGACCACATGAATGATACTCCATCTTACACGTAGTGGTTCGATATACCTGTTTCACTCTGCGAAAACCAACAACCAACATCTCTCGAACACACCAATCGGCACAACCACTTCGACGTAACGTATAGGTATAAGGTCTATTGCACTTTTATATGCGGGCAGCATCGAACGGTGCGAATTGTCGTGTTTATTTTTTTATTAACATTTTTTTTGATTTTTTTTCTACTGACTACCTAACCACACTCTACTAACCCATCTCCCTTACCTATTAAATTCGTGCTTTTTTGTGGGTACGGACGGTTAGTTGCGAAAGATACGATCCCGAAGTTTAGCATAAGCATTCCCTCCAATACACCATTCCATTTACCCTTTGAGCGCACACACCGTCTTCCCTTAAGACTAGCTGAGAAACAAGGGCACCCCTCACCCCTTCGGTACCCCCCCCCGGTGTCTCCAGTTGTCCCCCCACAACGAGAACGGCTGTAACGAACCCGCATAGAGGGCGAGCTACACAACAAAAAACCCGCCACAGCACGGTCGCGGTACCGCACGGGGCGCATGATCGACCCGGCAATCCCAAAATTCACTCCACTCTCCTCACAACTAACACCCCTTCCTCCCCACCCCGCTCCTCCACCCCGAGCCACATAGAGCCAGAGTCGATACACACACTACCCCCTAATCTCAACCCTTGCCGCCACTCCACTTCACATTCTGGGGCAGGGGGAGGGGACGGCCGAGAGAGGTGCAAGCGTGTGGTGGGCGGCCGTGTTGCCTAACCCATATTTCCTTTCACACAAATGCAGAGAACCCCTACCATACGGCACACGCGCCGAACCACCGGCCCACGTTCAACTCCACTGACGACTTACCCGACTTCATTTTATTCTACAACTTCTCTTATCTCACCTCCTTATAATACTTCGTGTGAGGGCGACTCCGAATCCCGTTTTCCGTTTTCCAGCTTTTTCACGTGGTCACGCGGATTCGGCAACGGCCTTCGGACGGCGGTAACGAAAGGCCAAGTCTGTATCAGTTTTACACAAATACTATATGAGGAGGGAAAAAAAAATTCTTAAAAATCGGAACAAAAAAAATTTTCCGCAATGACGTGTCATCACTCTTCGAAAAATCTTTCCTCCAGCGCCTCCAAATCCAGTGTTTAAGAATTTTTATCTGGGTGAGATAAAAAAGAGGAGAGAAAAATTTGTCACAAAAGCCAAAAACGGTTTTTCGCTTTATCGTAGTCCGGCTATCGTGTGTTTTTAAAAAATCGGGCTTAGGAAGAAGAAACACATTCTGGAATTTTTTTTTGGAGACCTACTGGTGCTTTTAGTTTATTTTCAATTTTGTTGTACCTAGACTAAAAACAGAGTTCTATTTTTCTTCAAAGAACCATGCCACTTACGAACATTTTTCATAAATCAAGATTTTACTTACACAAGTCTTTAAGAAAAAGCCGCCCTCCCCTTTACTAGAATAAACCCACTATTGGATTTGGCCGAGAAGAAGTACTGTTCTTCTTGAAATCTTCCAAATACAAAGAAAATACATTTGTAAAGAGTTATTTAATATTATCAAATATTAACAAAAAAAATATATAGCAGATTCATAATTTGTACATTTTAGAAGAGGTAGTAGAATTTTTATAATAATTTTTTTAGTTAGTATTGTTTGTTCGTTTATTTAAAATATGGCTGGGTAGCACTATATACAAAAAATGTCCTAAAAAATTGTAATTGCATGTTTTTTTGAAATACCGTTATTATTTTACAACAAAATAAGTTTGCCCCCGTTGATCTTAGAACATCACCACGCCTATTATTTTTCAAAAGAGCTTTTTGCAAAGCCATAAGGTTCAATGAAATTTTAGACAAATGTTCCCTACTCACCTTATGCATCGATAGTAAAGAAACTCAAGTTACACTACCAAATATTTTGTGATTATTACCATCAGTAGGTTTCGGCCAGACAAAATTCATTGTTATACAGAAAACAACCGCATATTAACTTTTTTCTGCGCCAAGCCCCCAATATTAAGAATTCGTCGCCCCTCTGTTTACACTAATTGTGAAAGACAAGTAATAAATCTAGTTATTAGTATATGAATATTAGACTTTTTTATTTATAATCATCTTGTTTGTTTATTGTGTTAGTAATTTTTTAAAATTCAATTTTGCTATTATATTTAATATGGATAATATTGTTGATATAGAAATTTACAAGCTGGGGTGCTCCTAGTCTCGATTTAAGATCACCCATTCCTCATGCTAATGAATTCTGATTGCACAGCATTGAATAGAATGGGTCTATCGACTGCCAATTCAAGGTGCATCGTTTCAACTTTATTGTTACGAGAACAAAATCTTTGTATCCGCTTCCATGCTTTTTTAAGCGTTAATCGATTTCTATTTTGTAATTCAATTATTTACTTCTTTTGCAACTTTGATGGTGTCATTTTTATTGTGGCTGATCTGAATAATAGGAAAACAATATGGTCCGCGCAAATGTGGATCATAGCAAGAAATAGCAATGTTAAATTCCATTCAATAAGTTGCAAAGAATATATCGTGAAAACTTTAAAATAAAAATAGGTACCTGTAAAGTGAAAAAGCCCAATGCGTTGTCAGAGAGTTATATGCGCGCTGTACCGTACTAGAACACTCGCGTGCTTTCACGCTCTCGCTCACGCTTCTATTATTCGGTCCCCGGTTTATGTTTTCCCCCCTCCCACCCCCCCCTCCCCCCCCTCCCCCCCCCCACCCCTCCGCACACTACCTCCAATCTTTCCTCAATTTCCAACCTATACCATCTCCCAATATCAAGTTTCGTGTAATATTAGTGTTATTATTTATTGATTGCAGTACAAATAGATCGCGTGTCTTGGCTCGAGTGCTCGCCACTCCATCCCCTGCCGCTCCGTTCTTCCCTCAATTAATAGAAAAATCACGGGGGGAAAATGAACCAATACAGATAGATAGCGGCAGAACTGAAAATAACCACCCTCCATATCCACCCACCATCGTACATAACGAGAACTACTCAGGGACAACTTAATGTCGTTTTTCACCCTCAAAACCCCATTCGGTTATACAAAAATCGTATCACATTTGACCTCTGGTCATGTAGTCAGTCACTCTTCTCCGTATATGTGGTTCCCGACTACCATTTGCAAGTCCTGTTCCAACGTATAAACAAGATACTCTCCTTCATATGACCCCCCTCGGATAGACCTATGCAACCCAGATCGTCGCCACTTTAATCATACTTCTCTAATAATTTTAATAATCAAGTACACACGCCTTCTCAGCGTGATGATCGAAGCCCGTGCGAAGTAAAGTGTCTAAGAAGAGTGTTACATTGAGAATTTAATTTAATCCAACCATCTTTTTGATATTCGAGGGCGAGGAGAGGACGTGTGCCTGCATTTTCGAGATAAGAGATCTCACAGTACACAGTACATTCATTTATATTAGAGGATTAGCGCAGCGACGCAACGCTGCGCGCGCAAGACGCCTACGGACACTCTCAACGACGCTACCTAAACCTACTCGCTCGTGCTTGAACACTCACAAGAACCCACGCAGGTGTAATCTCGCTGCGCGCGCAGTACAGCACGGCTCCAGAGCTAAACGAACTAACTCAACCTAACTGTAGATCGCTAGGGCGCGCTTTCTTATTAACATTACGTTAAATAAGGTTTTTTTGAGGCTACTTATAAGGACTCGAACTTTGTTCAAATATTAACAATACACCTATTCTTTCTAAAATCCATTGTCCCCCGTCTAAGGGGAGAGGGCCCCCATGTCCAAATTCCTACCTCGAGGGGTCCTCGGACTACTAAAGGGGGTCCCACGCCGGAGGACCTCCCACAAATAGGATTATACTTACCTATATATAATTAACACCCTTAATCGCGCACAGTGTTTACCGCCTGGCAGGAAACACCAAAACTCTGAACGTTGTGACAGGTTGCCAGTCACGGAAGATATAGATTTGATTTCTATAAAAATAGTGGCGGGTGACATAGCTGCACGAGAATCCGTTACTTTTTAGCACGTCATTTTCCGTAAAAAAAATTGCCACGATTATTTTTTAACAGCACTGACATCTGCTGAAAAAGGGTAGAATGCGAGAACAGCTGGATAGATTGCCCACATGCTGAAAAAAAGGGCAGAGCGTTGCACCATTGTGCATCGATTCGACTTAACTACCAGCAAGATGGCGGGCAATCGAAACGTTCATCGCGTGTCCACGGATCTACGAGACCCTTTTTTGACGCACAGCCTGGCCTGTGCCGCACAGCCGCCATCCGATGACACACGATTGAAAAACTCATTTCTTGTTTCAAGTTTAAAATCTAGATTTTGAGACGTGCAAATGAATGTTCTTATCATTGCGAGAGCTGGTTTGTGGTTTCTTTCTTACAAATAATATCAGGATTTTAATAGTATAAACCCTTATTTTTAGTTTAAGTTGCAACCAAATTTTGTCCACATATAACGTATGCGTAGTTATACAGCCCAATGTTGAGACTATACACGTCTTATACGGACTATTGCTATTTCTTATAATCCAATTAGTTAGTATCTCAGTTTAAAACATGAACAAAATCACCAGGGTTTCCCTTATAAAAAAACATGATACACAAAAAAATTTGATTTTTTTTTTTTTTTTTTTTCTGCTAGGACAATTATTTAATCAATGAAACTAGTAAATCGCAAAGTAATTAAAAAGCCTGTTGCCCTGTAAATCCGTGTCTACCTTTAGAGATTTGCTTTTGCAGGGGCAAACCATTTAAGTTTTTTAGATTCTACAGAACGAAAACACAGTTGAAAATTTATATTATTTTTAAAAACTTCACAAATGTTTTACTCTATATTTTTGAATTACGATTAACCTTAAAAAAATAGGGTCATTAAACATTAAGATTTCATATACATTAAATTTATTTTTCCATGGTAGCAAAAAAAAAAAAAAAAAAATGTAAGCGCTTTCTGAAATTGCCAATGGCATGTAATGAAAATGTGTTCAGAAATCGTGATTAGAATTAGTGATATACACTTGCTTCTTTCTCATAAAATGTTTTGATACTACCATTTTTTCAAAAACGAATTACTATATAATTCAAAATTAATTCATCCATTTTACTCGTTTTTTTTACATTTGTTGTCTGAGAACATGTATAAGTAGGAAATCTGGTGTATGCGGACGGTTTTGAAAATTTATCTTCTGAATATTCCTAGAAAATTTTATCTGTTGCCTATCTTGGATTCTTTAGAGCACATCATCTCTTTCTTTATTTCCGACATCCTCAATGCAGCTGTGTTTGGATAAAATATAGTATCATTAGTATTACTTGCGTAGTTCATACAGTATAGGAACTAAAATTACCATGCTCTGGATAATGAAATTGTAAGGAAAAATCTTGATATAAATTACACAAATGGCATAATTTTGGTACATAAAACTTCAAAACATGGGTCATCTAATGGAGGCCAATGCGATTAATCAGATCCCACTAGCCTTTACGAACCCATTCCCATGTGTTATTGTATACTTTGTTAAATTTCAATCAGTTTTATAAATAAATTTTTTGGATAATAAAAAATGTACAACACAAAATTCTATAATTTCATCATTAGCCAGACACCAGAGTTTTCGGTTGGTCATAATCAGGACCCTGACCTCAAGATATGATATTACTGTCTATATAAGCAGAATAAAACTTTAAAAAAAAAAAAAAAAAAAAAAAAAAAAAAAAAAAAAAGAGGAACATTGCTCGGACTGAAATATACTTTACACTATTATGCGGTTTAATTAAAATGATTTAAAAATACGTACGAAATACTCTTGCAATAAAGTAAAATAAGTGGCGTACACAAGGGAAAGGTCCAGGGGGTCCGGACCCCTCCCAAAAGAGTTGTCAATTTTTCCTTCGTTAAATCGTCATGAAACTTTTTGACTTTTAAATGTTAGCAGAAATCAAATTCCCATTTCAGCAGTTAAGATAGATAAATAAAAAACACAGTAAGAGGTGGATGCGGTTGCGATAAAAAATTTCAAAATCCGTCCTTTTTTCAGGTTGCGTTAGGTGTAACAGCTTTAATGGGTTGGACCCTCCTCCAAGAGGAAATCCTGTGTGCTCCAACTGAGGTAAAATAAAAATAATAATAGATGAAATAAAGAAAAGATAGAAAGAACAAAGAAAAAATTATATAATATAGTAGGAATATATATTTCTGAAAAATAATTTATTGTATGAAACAATTCATAAAACTAAAAATTTTATTTTGTACACATACATTTATATTATTGGGTTTTTAAGAACCGGACATAAAATGAAATGAAATACACATGAGTAGCAGTAGAGCTCCCGAGTGTTTAAAACCATTTATTTTATAAAAATTATGTTTATCTTATATACTGCTTTACCACAAGGGAGAAGGGACGCACATTTCTTTTCGCAGTCATTTTATCCGAAACTATTTTCTTAATAATAACAGTCATCGTTTTTTATGAAGTACTTACCGTGCAGAATTAATAATTATTTATTTTTCACTGAGAAAAAAAAATTTATATTTCCATAGCTTATCCGTCTCTCCGATGCACTGGGAAAAAGAAAGAATTAAGGAAAACAAAAAGTTCTGTGTTTATTTTACGTTAAACGTAGACCAAAACAGAACTGAACTTTTTTTTTTCCTCTTTAAACTTCCACGCGTCACCTTTTTCCCTTTTTTTTTCAATATCGTCTGTGCTAGTGAGGTTTATTAGAGAGTGGCAGTGATTGATGGCATGATCTGAATCGCAACTGAAGAACCCCACCCCTTCTTCTGAATAGACCGCAACGGGAATAATATTGGCTTGAGTCGCTTCCATTGTTGCGGGCATGTCTCGTGACTTGTTTGGGAAACATGGAGGATTTGCTTTTGCGAAGGCAGGAAGTCTCCTCCCCCTCCTTTCTTTTTCTTTTTTCCTTTTTTTTTTTTTTTTTTTTTTTGTTTAGAAATCTCGTGGGGAGAGCTAAAGCACGAACGCCGGTATTTTTGTGTAAAATGGGTGTTAAAGGTTGTGCTAAAATATCCTATTCATTAATACACCAAGAATTCAAAGTAGTTTCAGTAAAAAACTAAAGTGTTCTTTTAATCCTTTAACGCGCAGTGTTTCCCGCTCCTGCGGAAAACCAAACCTCTGACGTCTTGACTGTTGCCAGTCACGAAAGAATAGATTGGATTTCGATAAAAAATGCGTTGCGGGTGACATAGTTCCACCGAGAATCCTTTACTTTTTAGCACGTCATTTCCCGTCAAAAAATGGTCACGATTATTTTTAACAGCACTGATCTCTTCTGAAAAATGGCAAGAATGCCGTATGAGACAGCTGGGGTGGATTTTCCAATGCTAAAAAAAGGGCAAGCCGATGCCATCTCAGCATCGACTTAATGTGCCGGGCTGTGGCGGGCACAGCAGCTGGTCGGAAAAAAAGCGTCTCTAAATCTGTGGAACGGGATGAACGTTTCGATCGTCCACCATCTTGCTGGTAGTTAAGTCGAGCGATGGCAGCGGCTGCCCTTTTTTCAGCATTGGGAAAGGGTTGCCGCCTCAAAGGGTTTAACTGTGTAGTATTTTTTTTAATCACCTGATTTTGCTAACATAAAGAAATAAATAAACTTACTATGTCAAGCATCTCAAATTTTTTAAAATGTGTCTTTATAAGCCCTTCCGTACATTGAGATAAACGAAAAACCCCTACCAGTTCCGATACTTTTGGAAAAAATTTCCTAAATATGAAAATTTTTTTGCAGAATGCGTCAGTTTTACAAAAATTTTGCTGCGCCATTCCCCATTTAAGATTTTTTTTCTGAAAGTTTGACAAAAGGTACCGTTTTTTTTCATTTATTCGGTGCATAGCACAAATTATAAAAATAATAATTTTTCAAGTCTCTATCGTATTTAATTTTTGTACCAAGTTTTGTGTGTACCAAGACCTCTTAAGTGGATTTTATTTCTTCGAACTGTGAACCACACCCTTAAAAAAGAAATCCTATTAACCCTCCCAAGATGGACAATTTCCTAGAAAGTGGAACATGCCAACAACCGTTGATGTTATTTATTTTTTTTTATTTTATTTATTTATTTTTAATTTACAGTACATTTTTTCGAGGGAACCTCAGAAATTTCAGCTTGCGTATGGGCCTCTTTAGATATCTAATCCGCCAAAACGCGATTGTTCTCTACCAAATAGTCTCTCAGGTATGAATTTACGGTCATTTCTATTTTCTTTTTAGCTCAAGCATTCATTTTCGACGAATTAAAAAAAAATAATAATACTCGCGAATGAATTTAGGGATATTTCTGTTTCTCTGAGCCTTTAACATTCATTTTCCAAGAAAGCCATTTTTTATTTGCTTTGTTTATTGCTATTAGAGGATTTCTTTTCTTTTCTTTTCTTTTTTTTTATTCCCTCCCTGACTCTCACGGTTGCGCGAGCAGAACAGCGACTGCGATCGGCGGAAGAGAGAAAAAAATTGTGAAATCGAGAAACCACCTATTTTGTCGAAAAAAGAATAAAAAAATAGAGAGTATTCGAGCGGAGTGTGCAAAAGCATGAGTCATGGACACGATAGAGAGCGGCTGTTGTGTAAATAAGCACGTTATTTGAACAATGGATTATAGGCGAGCTTCGCGAAATGTGGTAATGATATGGAGCAAGGTAATTACGGCCGAAGATAATCTACCGCTCCATTGGGAAAGGTGAGCGGGGAAGGAGCACGTCTGTCCGTCGTTCGTGAAAGGGAGCCTGGAAAAACAACTCGTTCGGTTGAATGTCTTATTTTTATTTATATTATTTGGAGATTCTGAAAAGCTCTTTTTTCCGACACATAACACTAGTGTGCAGAGAAAATGAAACTTAAATCAGGGTGCTTGTCGAACCCACTTAACCCTTTGAGGGCGCAACCCTTTCCCAATGCTAAAAAAAGGGCAGTCGTGTTGCCAAACGCGTATGAACGTTTCGATCGTCTCGCCATCTTGCTGGTTAGGATTAAGTCGAGCGGCATGGCAACGACTCGCCCTTTTTTTTAGCATTGGGAAAGCAGCCAGCTGTCGTCAAAAAAGGGTCTCTAGATCGGTGGCACGCGATGAACGTTTTGATCGTCCGCATCTTGCTGGTAGTTAAGTCGAGCGATGGCAACGGCTGCCCTTTTTTCAGCATTGGGCAATCTATCAGCTGTTCTCGCATTCTTCCACTTTTCAGCAGATGTCAGTGCTGTTAAAAATAATCGTGACCAATTTTTTTTACGGGAAATGACGTGCTAAAGAGTAAAGGATTCTCGTGGAGCTATGTCACCCGCAGCTATTTTTATAGAAATCAAATCTATTCTTCGTGACTGGAAACAGTCAAAACGTCAGAGTTTGGTGTTCCCAGAGCGGGAACAATGCGCGTTTAAAGGGTTAATGGTATAGATAATTTGCCACAAAAATTTATTCTAATAAGCCGGGCATACGATTATGTGGGATAGCATTTGACTCATTATTACCATTTGGTATAGATAGAAAAATTTGTCCCGCAGTTGTCTGGGTGGTAAACTCCGTTCCCATAAGAACACGGCAGTGTGAAGCAACATCCCGCTTGGCCAGTGCTTAGGAGGGTCCAACTCCCTGTCGGCTGAACTGCTGTGGGACCGTGTACGCTAATGAAAGCTAGTGCACGTAAAATATGTCATGACTCCAATGTCCTCCAGGTTTTAACGCTACCCCTGGGGCTGCCGATTTTCAGGGGGGTTGTCCCTCCTCTGGAATTGGTTCAAAATTAAGGGACCCCGGGCTAAAGTCGGACTTCCTCCCACTGGAGCCACTAAAAATGGAAGTCCCCCCCCTCCTCTGCCATCGACCCCTATATGGAGGGATCTGACACGGCATGCAGTTTTCAAGAAGGCATAAGGGAAACCACCAACAACATAGAAAATTTATTACAATAAGCGGAATATTCTATTAACCGATATTCCACTAGCGGATTGGACTGTATTTGGGAAGCGCGAGTGCCCTTCGATCATTTCGGGAGGTCCCCTAAAATATTCGCCTGTGTTTGGGAAGCCCGTCAGAATTACCGTAGATGTGGGAGAGCAGACTTCGTGTAATCATAATCGTGTAATCGTAATCGACTGTAATCGATTACATTTTCTTGTGTAATCGTAATATAATCGTAATCTGGCAATTAAATTTTTCATGTAATCGTAATCTAGTCATAATCTAGAAGTTTATTTTTCGCGTAATCGTAGTCTAATCGTAATCTAGAAATTTCATTTGCCAGATAGTCGTAATCGAAGAGCCTGTAATCGTAGTCGCTTTGATTACGAGACGATTACAAAACGATTACAGTTGCCCAGTTTTAGTTTTTGTTCAGCTTGCTGGGAAAAATTTTCACGGGGAGGCACAGGCATGCCCTGAAGGCAGGAAGTTCCCCTGGAGCTCCGACGTTTGGAGGAAGACAGGAGCTCACTTGTATTATTTTTTTTTCCCCGGGAAAATATTTAGATGACCATTCTTTTTGTTGTTGTTGTCTGTCGTCTTCTGTTCATCCAAGTCTGGACTGGTGAGAGACAAGAATGGACTTCCCAGAAGAAAGTGAGGGTTGCACGGGAGGGAATAGCTAAAACTATTTCTTGTGGTGTCAGATCTTTCCTTCATTTCTTCATTTTGATTTGCGGTCGTGAAAAAGAACATAAATGGCACCTACACAGGAAAAAGTGCAGCATGTTTTTTTCAGTTTTAGAAAAGTATAAAAATAAAAATGGAAAAGGATGTGCATTTAAAAACTATGAATGTGTTGTTTGGATTAGTGGACAACAGATAAACTTTGGTTCCTTGTGTTGTTTGGATAAGCAGGTAGGAGCGCATATATTTCCGTTAAAACTTAGTATATCTTTGTGCTATTAATAAGAATGTAATTGCATAAGAATGTAATAATTTTATAATGTATAAAGACCTTTAGAAATATCAATATTTTTTAATGATCGATAAATTTCTGGATAAATGGGTAAAGAGTAGGGAACATAGACAATGATCTACAAAATCCCTTTTCCCCCTTTAATAGAATTAACATTTTTTTTCCTTCAATAGAATTTGATGGTGAGTAAAAATGCGTAAAAATACATAATGAAGTATTAAAAATCAATTTTGTCTTATTTTCGACTTGATTGGCTGCCTTGACTTATCTGAAAGTTTAACGGATAAATAATTTATTTTCATTTATGCCAGTGTTAGTGATTAGTCCCAGAAAACAGTTCATTTTTAAAAAAATATGATTCACAAAGTATTCATACTTCGTTTTTTTCACTGATGAGTGTGAAAATTATTTAAAATATTTTGTTTTTATCTAATTTGTACTGTACACATATTATATTAAAAACATCAGTACGTTCTTTCGAACTTGAATTGTTGGAATCTATTTATTATCAATTTGGAATTAAACTGGAGACTAATTATACAATAACTTTTCTATTGTGTGCATTATAAGCTTTTATAATTTCTCCGAGAATTTCGCATTTAAACAACATAGGCGTAGGACAGGGGACAACATTCTGCTTACCGTCTACTTTGTTTAAAATACCATCGATTCAAAAGTCTTTTCCTCACTCGCAAAACACCTATAAAACATTTCCCCTTAGTTTCCACTCTTGGAATATATTATATACACCACATCCCCCCCTCCCATCCCGCAAATCTTTGGACATCTCTACGTCTATATTAAACCT